>JASSUY010010055.1:0-31847 GCA_032466535.1 Forpus xanthops | reverse complement strand
CCCCATCCCTGGCAGTGTTCAAGGCCAGGTTGGACACAGGGGCTTGGAGCAACCTGCTCTAGTGGAAGGTGTCCCTTTGGGGCTGGAACTGGAAGAGCTTTAAGATTCCTTCCAACACAAGCAGTTTCATGATTCCACGATTCAGTTTTGGGGGCTAGCAACATTAAACCAGTTTTAATGTAGAGTACTCATACAGACAAGAACAGCCACTTCTTTTACTCTCATAAGTTATCCCCATTATTCAATGAGACCTTTATTCTTCTTCTAGGAAGCCCAAGCAGGTGATGTCTCATAACTATATGAGTGGAAGTAATATACTGCTAAGCCCACTGAGAAGACAGTGCTCTATTTCAGCATCTTTACTGGCAAGTACACAACTGAAAACATTATCAAAACACCTTGAAGCCTCTGTTAGTAAAAGGCAAGGCGACTCCTTACTGTGAGTTACATGAAAAGGCATTGTCTAATACACAAAACCAGAAAAAGGGGGAGAGTGATTTCCATCACAGGATGCGCTGCCTTGATCCCATGTAGTATTTAGAGCTTTAAAGAGCAACGCCACACCACTAAGGAGGCTTCTACTGTCTCGCATTAGAAGCAAAGCTCCTGCAGTGGTGCCTTTTAGACCCATTATGGCATAACTCTCAGCTCATCATCAAGGCCAGAGAAATAACAGAAGCTCTTCACATCCTTCACTAAGCCACTGATTCAGAATAAACAAACAAAAGCCCCTGTTGTCTCCCTGCAGAACAGCTTCAGCCCAGCACCTCTCCAGCAGCGAACCATCACTTGCATACCGAGAGACCCAAGTATAAGCAGAGAACTACAAACCAGGAAATCCCCTCTAGCTCTCAAGGAGGGGCAAGCTGCATTTTGTGGCTACTGTAAGCAACTGGCACCAGTGACTCAGATGGCATGTAAAATACAAATAATGGAAGCCAAGATCAGTGGTATTGGCATCCAATACCACTGAACAAATGGAATACTATTACTTTCTGTCTGTAAAAAGATTAGACTTTACTACTTGAGTCTTCTTTAGCTGCGACTCCTTAGGAGTTCATGGTGCTCGACATGCCAGGTACACATAATCCTCCTAGCACTCCACCATGCTAAAGGCTCTACAAGGCCTGGTAACCTACAGCCCAACAAATATATTCAAATCCAACCTCTGGGCAGCCCTGCAGCAACACATCACCAAACGGGCTCAACATGGAGAAACTGAACTACTTGAATGCTGCAGTAAGATTTAGGGTTTCCACATTTTAATAACCAAAGGAGATGTGGCACTAGCATCAACAGCACAGACTTCGCACAATGCCTTTGCTGAGGTGCTTTATACCCAACTTAGAAAAAAGAAACTGCAGTCAGAAGAGTGCAAAGTGTACTTTCTGTTGTAAAAACGTGTGTATCCACATAGAAATTACCTTGGTTTTCCAATTTCTCATCTGGTTTACCCCTTCGTTGTCTTAAGGATTGCCCAGATGGTCCAATTAATACCCTAAGGGAATATCTCACAAGAGACTGAACTTCTTGTATAACAAAAAAGACCTTGAGGGACAGAGGAATTCAATACTTAAGT
The DNA here is from genome assembly GCA_032466535.1 of Forpus xanthops. Taxonomy (NCBI): domain Eukaryota; kingdom Metazoa; phylum Chordata; class Aves; order Psittaciformes; family Psittacidae; genus Forpus; species Forpus xanthops. Next base: position 30,268 of record JASSUY010010055.1, on the reverse strand, counting down.
GATAAAGAAAAATAGAGGAGCTCACCACTGGACTGGCCCGAGCAGAGCTGGCTCTTGAGGATGCCCGAGATCCTGACCCAAGGTAGCAACTGTACTCAGAAGGCTGCCACAGGAAACCAAGAACAGCAAGCAGAGAAAGAGAGAAAAGCATCAGAATTGGGAAAGGAAACGAGAGAGGACACAGAGCTTTACAACTGAAGTTAATTACGAAACTGGTTGCATGCAGCTGCACTAAGGAATAGCAGTGAAAGTCAGAGACCAGACACCTCAACTGCTCATTTAAAAGTTAAAGCAAGCAGTAATTCCAGCTGACAGACCAACAGAGCTTTGATTCAGTTCTTAGAATGACAGAATCCAAATGATTCAGATATGTATGTGAAAATACCAGTCACAAGTAAACAACTCTCAGTCTCTATACAAAAGGTTCCACTCCTTTTCAAGAGCTCTGAGGTTCTTTGCTTGGCCTTTTTCCCATGTTTCCAACATTATGCATGTACTAAATGAATCTGTGCTCCACAGGGCAAAGCAAGAAGCATCCATCTACGTGGTGATTAAAGTAAAAAGTGAGACCATCTCAGAGACTGAGTTATCTCTCCTGCTTTTCCAGTACCTGCCAAAGTACTTTAGTCCATCTGGAAAGCAGATATCTAAGCAGTGAAGCAGAACAGACAGGGCCGACTTATTGCTGAGGAGGAAGAATGTATCTACACTGTTTTATTTCCAGAGGTTATAATGCAGTGGGAGAGAAAAGGGAAATGAACGTTTCAAGCATCAGGGAGACAGAACTAAAACTTGTTCTGGTAATGCATTTTAGGATTATTCCCTCTATTTTCACAGCTTTCAGAGCAGCTTCACACTCGATCTTGTATTCCAATGTGCTTTACAGAAAGATACATAAGCATATATAAAAGAGAGTACTGAAGTTCATTCAGAGCAGACAGGAATTAAAGAAACTGTTGAGGTTTAGCAGATATGGTATTTTCCTTATTGCTACTACAAGGTAATTGTGAACACAGGCTTTGTAAAGAGGTATGTCAGTCTGCCACATTTCATGTGCAAAAGCTTGTACTGACACAGGGGCAGAGGCAGTTCAGGGACAGGAACAAGCATGAGGAACTGTTCTCAGCTGCTCAGTCTAATAACCTTTATCACTTGATTTCATAGGCATTTAACACTGTTTCTTAGGTACAAAACCCCTGCAATATAAAGAATTACCTACTTCCAAGATGCACGTACTCTGCTATTAAGGTTTCTTCTATTAAATTACGTGGCTAATATAGGAATTCCCTTGACCTCTTGTCTGCAGAGACAGTCAAACCTTCACCAAGCTACTGGAGGACTGTTTCAGCATCCTTAGTTATGCAAAGTGGTGCAGTATTAAATGAAAATTAAGCTCAGAGGACTAATAAATGATAAGAGGGGAAGCTGGAAATAACCCCAGCTACACTGTAACTACAAGCTTAGTTACTAACCACAACGTGTTACTTTCCAAGGCATGCAGTAGGGCAGAGCATGATCAAGCCATGTCCTCAGATGTCTTACATGAAGTGACATGGGCTTCATGCACCTGAGCCACTGAGCTCAACCTCAGAGATTACAATAAGCAGAATTTGGCACACGATTCACAACTATTTTCAATCACAGCCACTTGGATTCCTAAGTTAATAGCAAAAAGCACTGAAGTAAACAGATTTTGTGTTCGTGGTTAAGTAGTTCTAGCACAGAAGCCTTGCACCATCAGCAGTGGTTTGTGTTCAATATAACAAGGATGTAGAATAATCTGGAAACACGTGACAGGTAAAAACTATTCACTGCTGATGAGCCCCACATTCATGTTTCACAGGGCTGGTTTATTCTGCAGGTGCTTCCAGTATTATTGCAGGGCAGAAGGTGTTCAGCTGGCTGAGACTAAGCAAGGCCAGTTTTATGCTCTTCCCCTGCATTCACCTCTCATCTGCTCATCCAAGATCATTACTTGGGGACAGCTACTCAAATAGCACTCCATGTTAAAAGTGCTTTGAGGTTCAGAGACACTAAAATAACTACGGACAACCCCGTAATTGTGACAAGGCTATTTCCTTTGAGGCAAAAAAACTCGTGCTTCAACTCTCAACACGCATCCGTGCAAAAGAAAGCGGAAAGGCTGGTTTATACACAGACCTCCAATACCTGTAGCACAGGGTGGGATGGGGAGGGAAGAAAGGGAACCAGCACCAGTGTTTCAGTCTGTGTTCCCTGCCCAAGCCATTAACAGTGGCAGAAAGACTTATAAATAGGATTTGGGTTTGAGAGCTGCCACAATGGTCCAAGCACGTAACCAGGGATGAATGCTCCAGAGGAGCCAGATGAAAACCAGGCACAACCGTGACACAACACTGAAGCTCAACAGCCACAGCAGCAAGATGCACAGCCCAGCTACTGCATCCGCGTGAGCGCAAGCGGATGGCATCACCCTGCAAAGCCTAACAAGTGCTCAGTTAAACATTCCTGAAAGTGCTTCCCCCTCCAAGCTAACAAAGCTGTAACTTCGGAGGTTAGGCTGGCATCAGTGCTCTGTCCTGAGGGGTTTTGCTGTTAATGGGTCGGGTGGTGGGTTGGGGTTTTTCTGTTTGGTTGGGGGCTCTTTTGATACTCAGTGAAGGAGATCAGAGTGTGAGCAGTGTGCCTGCAGAACCACCCAGGCAGATACAACAGCAGCAGAGGTGCTGCCAGGTCCGAATGACAAAGGTCCCACCTGAGAACAGATGATGGCATTTTCTGCCTTCCGATCTGTAAACCGAGTCCTGCAGCCTCTGTTTCATGAAACAATTCTTACTGTCATTCCTCATCCTGTTGCTCTCCATAAGTGATGGAGCCCCCCGCTCACAGAAGTGTGCATTCTGTAAGCTCTCACAGAACATAAATCCAAAGCACCCCAACCCTCAAGTCAAGCCAGTCGTGTGTTCACACAACTCCTTCACCTCCCCATGGCATGAAGGGCTTTGAGAGAAGGGAGTGGGTTTGAATATGTATTTTCAGGAGATTAAGTCTCAGCGAAGGAAGGGACTCCATGTACCGCCCTGTCAAAGTGTTCCAGCTGCAAACATGAATACCCTTGCTGTAGTGGGGCGAGTGCCTACTACTGGGTTCTATCAGTGCAAGCCCGAGCATCACAACAGCAGATAAAGCCCTACTTCTTTTTTCATGGACATGCTTGTCCTTTTGCCTACAGCAACAGGTTATGAATCTCACACAGTCCCATCTTAAATGCTGCTCAGTCCGTAAAAGACTGTGCTCTGGTACACACAGGTTACTGGGAGACAGAGACAAGACGACAGGGAAATGCAGAAACCATCTTACAGCACGAGAACTAGAGGCACTATACCGACGACTCCCACTGTAAACGCTCTCGTCATACACAGATGCCTACAATTAAAAGACAGAGTCAGAACAGGACTGGCAGACCTCGTTTCTGGTTTCAGCCTGGAGAGTTACGCATTCACAAGGTGCAGTACAGAGGAATGAGCAGTATGTGCAAGGGCAGGGACATCTCCTGTATGCAACCACAAGCAACATGCAAGTGAAGATCTACCATGACCTGAAGACAATGAGCTGGAAAATGCCATGAGGCACATGCAAAACATGACACACATCCCCCTCGAGTCCATCACACGGTCATGCATTTCTAACCCTTCTCCCAGCCATCAATTCAACAGCTTATGGTGCCTACCAACAATTGGCTACATCAATTCTTAAACTGTTCAAGCCTGTTTAACCTCCGTTTGTGGTGCTGGCAATAAGGGGGAACTCACACCTAGTGAACATCACTTATCAGCCAGTTTACTAAATAATAAAGGGAGGAAGATGCATGCTTTATGACTGGCTCCAGTTTAGCATATGAATGTGTGGCTCAGGAAACACATGAGCAGTAGGAAACTCTACCTTTAAGCTTTGAGAAAAAACAAATAATAATCATCTGAGAAGCTGTTTTGAAAGTCTGAACAAGAACAGTGAACTCTGGGTACAAAATTGCTTTGAACAGATTCTTGCTAGCTGTTACACAACAGAAAGAATTGATGTTGCACACTGTAGTTATGACCCCAAAATGAAGACCACTGTCTCCCATGGCAGCATCGCAATCCCATGAGCAGCGGTTATGATGGGACTTCATGTATGACCTTTTCAAGGTGTTTTATCTGTAAACCAAGGACAAGGCAGAGATGAATACCCTTGCCTTGTGTTATTCCAAGAGGAATAAAAGGAAGGATCAGCATATCCAGGTCTGTACAAACAGCATTGCCCACATGCATTCAGACGGATCAAACACCAGAGTGTGAAACAAATGAACCCAACAGGAACTACTGAGGTAAGACACAACATATGCATGGCTTAAGGTAAGTGGCTTTGGTGTTTGGGTTTCGAGTATTAGTACAACAAACCCTGTAACTTCTGGCTGGGGCATCGCTGTACAGCAAGGAGGGCTGAGGAAGACAAGCACAAAACTTTGTCGCATAGATAATGAAAGTAAAGAAAGGCATCTACAGCAGAATAAGGCATCTTGATGAGATAAGGCTTAGTAAACTGCAACAGAAGGAAACCCAGTATAAAGAGTATTAGTAATCTGTGCCATAAAAGCATTAGATCTCAACTCCCAAAGACTAAGAACACCAAGCAGACAGGAGGACACGACAGTATGCAAAAGTAAATCAGCGTGATTTAAGTTTAGGTTATTGTCTCACACACATTTGTGTATAGCAGCCAGAAACAGTGTTTCTCCTCGCCTCAACCAAAGCCAGGAAAAGAGCTACATACAAAGACAGAAATGCTTTAAGATACACATTTTAAGCGCGTCACACAGCTGTAAGGTCACCTCTTGCCATTCATTATTAAATGACAATGCAGAGAAAACCCAATTCCAATCGAAATTATGAGTACTTCAGTAGGAGCACCACAAAAGAAATGACTTTGCTGTTAGTAACCACCGCTCACAAGATGCAGCAATCAGGTTCATCTGTATGTCACACAATTGGGTTCAAGAGGTACTCTAGCAGCGGTCCCCAGCCCACAGCCTGCAGGTAACATTGTCCTTCAAGTCATCCCCCTCCAACACCCCAGGCTGTGGCCATGGGCTGGTGCTGCCGGATGGGCAGCACAGGCTGTGGACCACTGCTTGAGCATGGCTTCGCTAGCACCAGTCTGGATGAGCTCTGACCCACATGTAGACACAATCCAACCTCCTGGCTGATTCTGAAGCTTCAGTGATTGCCATTTCATTCTATGCAGACTGGATTGCCTTAAGCTCGCTAGAGAGACAAGGTGAGCAGAGAAGTTGCCTCAACTAGAATAGAGAGCCCCAGTTAATTAAGATCTCCCTTATTTCTCCAGACCAATTGAGGCCAAAAACCGAACAAAGTAACGGGAGGAAAGGGAGGAGCAGCACAGGAAAACCAATTGTGCTCATTTGAAAACAGCTTTCCGTTACTCATTCCAATCTTTACAAGTTTGGTTTTGTTTTGGTGTTTTGATCCCTTTTATTTGGTGGGTTGCTTTTGAGGATTGTAGGTTTTTTACTAAAAGACCTTCAGAGACTCTTGACAATTAGTCCAAATTCAGTCCTAAGTACAAGAGGTTGCTATTGTCCAAATGCAGTCAGAACAGCGAGTCCAGGCCAGGTAAAGCTGGGGGGAAACAGACCCAATTTCCATTCTGGGATGAAGGTTGAGAAGTGGAAGCATAGCCGCTGTTGTGGAGACCCAGATCAGGGTAGTATGAAGCCTGCGTTAATAACAGAAACAGAGAAACCACAACCAAACCTTGAGAACTCAGCTTCATTATGTGACAGACTGTCTAAATTCCTTTAAATGAGGAGCAAAAAGTAAATTAGGTGACTGATTACAAATTGCAAGGATTCAAAGCGGTCACAGAGGCAAACAGAACGAGATAAATGCATTACAGATACGAGGGCTTGTGAAAATCATGTACCCTTTCTGTTCATAAGGCAGAGATAAACCTCTAGCATCTCCTGCACAAAACACCCATTTGCTTTACTTTCCACTGAAAAGACTCCAGATCCTCACGTTCTCTCCTCCTCCCTTATTGCTATGACCCAGTGAGGGACCCATGCAGGGACATGCTTTGTAAGGGACTTTAGGGACATGTGTGCAGTTCATGAACCTCAGTTTCGTCCTAACCCTCGTTAAGTGAAGCTGGAGAGGGACTTTTTACGAGGGCCTGTAGGGACAGAACAAGGGGGAATGGCTTTAACCTGCCAGAGCAGAGATTGAGATTAGGTGTGACTTAGGAAGCTGTTCCCTGTGAGGGTGCTGAGCACTGGCACAGGGTGGCCAGAGAAGCTGTGGCTGCCCCATCCCTGGCAGTGTTGAAGGCCAGGTTGGACACAGGGGCTTGGAGCAAGCTGCTCTAGTGGAAGGTGTCCCTGCCCATTGAAGTGTTTAGTCAGTGGAGACTGTCATAGATCATGCATGGCAGTAGGACATTCCCTTTGTCCTTTCCGTGCATGCCCGTATCAGAAGACCCTCTCCAGATTTCTCATCAGCCCCTTTAGGCACTGGCACTGCTCTAAGGTCTCCCCAGAGCCTTTTGTTCTCCAATGTATTTTTCCGTATTTTTTGAAATAGAATACCTAATGCACCATGCTCTCAGGGAGCCAAGAGAACTAGAACAACGCAGGAACACTTTACATCTTCCCCATTGTCAGACAAACTGCGGCCCAAAAGCACATCTAAAACGTGATGAAATAGTTACCCTGCTGTGCCGGGGACAGATGCAGCCCTGAGCTAAGCAGGCAGGGTATAATGCCACAGCAGGAAGATGCCCTTAGGAGTGAACACAAGGTGCCTCAGCTAGCGTGTAGGGCCGAGGAGGAAACACTACCTCCCTGCATGCCCACCCTCATGGAATGACGTATGCACCCGCTCAGCCTCCTCTGACCGGCCCTGTTATAAGACACAAGCTGCAAAGGTATTTTCAAAGCCTCCCAGGCACCGTTTAAGATCCATTTTCCCATGGCACGCTGGTGGGAAGGGTTGGCTGGTCTGAAACATCCCTCTACACCTCTTTGCTCTTTGCTATGCTCCAGAGCTCTCCTTTTACAGCAGCTGTTCCCAAACACTCCACTTCTCCAGTTGTTTCTTATGGGGGTCTAGACAACCAAGCTTCCAGTAGCGAGCTATTGTTCACCTTTCCTACAAGACCTTTCTAATGCTTGCATCATCCCTATAAACTAAGGCATAACTCCATCTACAAATGAGGGAAATCTGTGGCAAAGTACTTGTTTGCTCTTGACACTGTGGACTTCCATCACTGCAAGGAAGCAGATTTGTGGGTAAAAGCCAACAGTTACACGTATTGTGAGGCAAGTAAATCATTGTCCAACCCCCAAAATAATGATAAATAACAAGCTGACTCCTTTCTTTGCTGAACATCCAGAAAATAAAGACTTTCACTGTAAAGAAACCAGAACACACTGAACTGCACTCAATGAAACTACATTCATTCCCACATAGGGAGCCTGCAAGCAGCACACGGCGTTATTCCTATTTAAGGAATCAACCTGCGGCATTGCAAGTACCGTGTACTAAGGCTCTTCTCCACGTGGACAAGGCTCCATCCTGTGCCTTAAACTGGGACACCCACTTGGAAACAACTTAGCAGCAGACTCGTCACTTCTTTGTGGACCTCACAAATTCCCATCCTCCTGATTGTTCACTGTCACCTTGAGCATCCTTAAGGTTAGGCTTGGGAGAGAGCATTCCTAAAGGCAAATCCCGGCCAGCCTGGCAACAACTGGTTTGGTGTTTCAGCTATTGTTATTCTGTTACCCCCCAACTTCCTTCCCCCTTCTCAGTTATGATTGAGCTTAGTTACAAAGACTACAAGGGAGCTAACGTTGTAGCTGCATTGATGCTACACAGACTAAACCTCCACGCTGCAAACCCCAATACAGAGATGATTATAAAGTATTTAAACAGAAACCAAACAACTTCTTTCCCCTGGATGACTTTCTTACAGATACATTACTCTTCCTGCAGCACTCGGAGCTCTGGAGTATGTCATTAAAGAATGAGAACATCATTTATCTACATAACAAAGTTCCTTGAACTTGGTGAACAGTTCAGCAAGAGTGGAAACAACACGACATACCGTTTTCTTAACAGTTTAAACAACAGTATTTCACTGTTTCTTACCCACAGATGCAAGCATAAAACTATACGGGAGCAACAATTTAAAACGGACATGAAATATAAGGCCCCGTTTCACTATCTATACAAGCGCCTGCTTAACTTCATGTTTCTCACTGAAGCCTCTCTCATGTTTAGCACGCATGTATTGCTCAAACACTCAGCTAAAGGGAGACTTAAAAGTAGTTTATTTTTCCCCTAAACACAGAGTTTTAGTCTGCATACCACCACATTTCTTTAGAAGTCTTGACAGCATACAGATCAACAGCTTTTGTCTGCCTTTGCTAGAATAAAGGCGGGGGAAAAAAAAAAACCCTAAGAGCAGAGGCTCTGCTTGGGGCAATCCCATTAAATAATCTGCACAAACCCCAATATTTGTAACACAATGGATTTCTATAATTGACACAAAACACTTGTTCTGGAACAGAGGGGAACACTGTGACCCACATACACACAATCGACTTCATTGTAAGCTTTCTTTGACAAGAAAGTTTCTAGAAACAGAAGTACATCAACCTAAGTTAGTTAAGAGGGCTGTTCGCCTCTGTGGGAGTTTCCAGAAACCCTGGGATACAGGTTAGAAAGGAAAAAAAGCACTTAGTTAAGCAAACTGAACAGGCATGCGGGAAAAGTTCAATAGCCAAAGGCCATTTTACATACCCAAATCTCAAGAGGCTCAATTCTACATGAACTCTGGAGTTTTCAGTTTTAGAGCATGTACAACGACTTGGAGAACATCCCTTCTGTTGTCCAGCACATGGAAGTCCTCCGTGCGGGTGTCCTCAGGCTATCCCTTGTCACAAGTTAACTTGGACTCAATTTAGTTGCCAAGTTAAGCAGTTCTGGCCTCCAAGTCCCACTGGGAGACTTCTCGTCCCACTCATGGCCCAATTTACTTTTCCAGACAGCTCATTGCTGCACCTCGGTGTCTGACAAGCTGCAAACCCCATAACGTGCAAAACAGGATAAACCTGCTCCACCACAGAAAGCAATTTGCTAATTAGCTTTAACCCCATCAAACACAGCAATTGAATCTTATAGTGATATAAATAACTTACTAACCCTGCTAGATTTTCTACTCTGGGATGATCCATACACATCGTCCTCATAACCATTGGTCTGTTATTGAAAGAAAGCAAAAGGGGGAAAAAGAAAGGAGAGAAAACATTTGACACAGGCTAAAAACGGCATTTTCAGCACAAGTCATCAGTTATGAAAAGCAAAAGCAGACACAGAACGTTTCAAAGGTACACCAGGAACAGGAGAAGTGCAGGATTAGGTCATGATTTCAAACACGAGGACAGGAATGTTTCTGTTCTGTCACTACCTGTGTACCAGCCAAAAATGTCAAGGATACTCCTGCTTGGGTTTTTGGACCTCTTTCTTCTCTTATTAAGAAACACTTTCACCTCCCCTATTACTACTATAGCACCCTGTCTCTTCAAATGGAGGCAACGCAGGATAAAACCAGGGAATACTAGGAACGAGAGACTGCAACAAACAAATCTGTTACTCCTCTGACAGGCAAGCAACTAAAGAACAGCAAAATGAATGAATGAATTCCGAGTGTGTATGTGAGAAATTCAGCTTAGTAAACACGCAATGCTGTATGAAATATCTTCTTGTTAACTTTCCCCAATTACATCAATATTAAACCCAGACAGTGACCATCTGCCTCTCCCAGTGTGTGGTGGTCCAAAGAGTAATGACAGGTTTCATCAGCCCAGCTGTCCTCCCTCATGCTCAATAGCCTGCCTTGTTGTCATTAAGACGCTTCCTCTCAAAGAGCTAAAAACAAGAGCAAGCCTTTCAGAAGCCAGGCGAGATGCTGGCTTCTGGGTCAGGAGTAAAACAAAAGCCCGATGATGAAGTTTCTGGCCTGGATAACCGATGCTTAAGAGAAGAGGATAAAGCCAAAAGTCACCTCAACCAAAACCATTAGAAGCTCAGGTTTCTCAAGCAACTCGCTATTCTGGCATCACTTGCAGAACAAAGCGTGGTTTCGCATAAAGAAGGAGGAAGCATCTTGTGCATTTGGGGTGAAAATTTAATTAGAATTTGTACTGAAATTAATTTTTTAAGCCCAAGTTTTAATGCATTCCAAAAATGAAAATCCACTAAACCAAATCAGAGTCCATCTCCAAGCAAAGTATTTATCACATACTACTCAGTGGAATTTGTTTATCAGAGACCCGTTTAGACCCAAGCTGGTAAAGCAACTTCTGGGAACAGCTCAGACCCTCTCCTAACTGCAGATCCTTTCTGACTGCCACGTTTTCTACCGCAGTGATTTTTCAACTAATTGGGCATTTCTGCTACAATAACTAGATCTTGCCCCATGTTTCATTCGCTGCCATGTACAGACACACCAAGAGCCTTACAGACAAGTTACACATCCAGTGCTTTTCCTTTATGTCCTTAATTAACCTGCTTAGGGAAACTGAATGAACATGATTCATTTTCCACAAACGGTTCACCCTTTGCATTTCAGGCCCTGTATCATTCAGATTTCAAGCTGAAGCCCCACAGCTCAGGTCATTTTCCCTGTCACTATGACCCATCCTCACCAGGAACCTCTCCAGCACATGTTTCTCAAGGCAAATGCTCCAGGCAACTCTGGAAGAGCAGGGTCAGTTTTAGCAGACCTCACTGACCTTTGTCCTGTGCTACACTAACACGCTAAGCACCCGACCATAACCTCAATGAAAAGTATAACAAACACAACTGCATACAGGGGAGGCTAAAATACTCAGATTTTACTAGTTCTCCCTTCATATGCAACTGACCCCATTCTTTTACGTCTTTTCCTCTTGCTTTTAATGGATGCAGAAAACTTTCTCGCCATCGTTACGCCCATTTAGACCTGCAGTATTTTTATGCTGTGGCTATCGCTTCGGCCTTTCCCCATCCCACACCCAACTTCCAAGCCTCAGGGAATTCTCTGTTGATTTCAATTATACTGAAGGACCCCAACCAAGCCTGGCAAGGAGCAGACTTCCCTCTGCAGCAGCAGTACACCACTTCACCCTCTCTCACGCACTCCTTCCCTCCCTGGAATTACTCCCTGTGGGATTCACCTAAAACCCTGGCTATGTGAAAGCACATTAATGCATCACCTTCCACCCAGGTCTGGCTTTGCAGATCTTTAAGTAGTGCAATATCTGTACAGGTGCCAGGCATCAATACTATGCAGAACGCCAGGCTAGTTTGGGTTGAAAAGGACCTTAAAGCTCATCCAGCTCCAACTCCTGCCATAGGCAGGGACACCTTCCATAGAGCAGGTTGCTCCAAGGCCCTGTGTCCAACCTGGCCTTGAACACTGCCAGGGATGGGGCAGCCACAGCTTCTCTGGGCACCCTGTGCCAGTGCTCAGCACCCTCACAGGGAAGAACTTCTGCCTAAGAGCTCATCTCCACCTCCCCTCTGGCGGGTTAAAGCCATTCCCTTTGGCCTGTCCCTACATACACTTGTAAAAAGTGCCTCTGTGAAAAGATTGCAGCCTTCAGTACATATATTCTAGCAGTATTACCTATTTCTGTGTAATGTTAAGTTAGGTTTTGAACTTTCCGAGATGTTCTTACTGTACAACACTGACATGTTTGCCTTATATCACATTTTGCAGGTGAGTGATGTATTCTCACAGACCCAACAAGTTCTGATAATTACACTGTATCCTTGACATTAGGCTGGTGAACACTTACAGCCAACATACTTGCACGTATTCTCTGTCCTATCACAGTGGTTTTCTACCCAAAAACCTCTCCAAGACAATTGCTTAAGATACATACTGCTTTGGAGTAGTTCTTCTTTTTGGTCCTCTCATTCTCTAATTCAGCCTGCAGTGAGATTAAGAACGCAGGATGAAAAGCATTTATGAGTTTATGCGCACCCATCCATTGCCACGCATGCACGTTACCATGCAAAAACATCAGTCCATCTTTGCCTCAGCTCTACACAACAGATGTCAGTAAGCACACGGGGGGGGGGGGAAATCAAGGCACAAAGTCAAATGATCAGTTATTAAAGAATGTTGTTAAAAGTGACAATAGCACTGCTTAAATTTAGTAGCCACAGTTAAAATCATTCATGCTTACTAGGCTAAGTCAATTAAAGCACTACCAGCTGTCTATACTTAACTACATCTATACATCCATGTGAAGTCCCAGTGTGTTTGAACTATTTCTGTATATAGGTCACTCATGGAGAGATACATTGCATTCTGTGACTGAAACAGCATAGGGAACGGAGGAGGGTGAGAAAGCTAGAGTCGGAAACACCGCTCTGTGCAGCCTGTTTTCTGCAGAAGGGGAGATGCTTCTATCTCAACACAGGGCTGGCACAAGACAGCACTGCTAACAGTACAAGGAAACGCTCTCAAACTGAGCTTGAAGTACCAATCGTCATTCCCCCTTCCATGCCCTTTCTGTTCTTCCAAGAGCCAGCTTTACCTGAGCGTGTTCAATATAAACACCTGCTCTTGTCTTACCTATGGAGTTTGCCTTTTTATCCTCCAAATCCAAGGTAACAGCTCGACACGCAAGCTGCAGCTTTGGTAGGCAGCACGTTTGTCCTGTTACCTTTGCTAGATCTATTCAGAGAGAGCCTGAGACAGCTTTATTCCTTTCCAGGTTTATGCTGAAATAAAACCAGATGCACTATGTGCAAAGCCAGGCTGGATAGGGCTTGGAGAGGTCCAGTGGAAGACATCTAGTGCCTGTGGGGGTTGGAACGGGTTGAGCTTCACAGCCCCTTCCAACCTAAACCAGGCTGTGAATGAGTTCTAGGCCTGGCCAAGCAGTGAACGGACTGTAATAGAGAAACTCTTCTAGGGAAAATGAAATCTATTCTGCTCTGTCCTATTGCAACTACTGAACTACCAGACCTAGCTTAGATCTCTCTAGTCCTTCAGTGCTCTTCATGTGAAGTGCATCAGCAGTGGGAGAGGGAAGTAGCATCTAGACATCACCAACCACAAACTACCTCAGGATTATTTTAGATTACCAACTGCCACAACTGATATTAGTTTCTCATTCGTGATTAGTTTTTAACACACACTGCAACTTGCAGGCTATTCTCACCGCTGGATAGGTGTTGGCGTGTTCCAAATGAGACTGTAAAGGTATGAAAGAAGAAAATCAGAATACACAGGAAAACACTGAAGCAAGTCATGGCAATCAAAAGAACCTCCCCCAGAAAACAGGCACAGAGAACTTAGGTAATGCAGAATTTCTTGTAGAAAGACAGAAGTCAGAAACTGGAGCAAACCAAACAAGGAAATGCACAAACTCCACCACGGGTGATTAATAACACACCAGTATTTCACGCTGGATGGTCTCCGTTTAGAGGCAGCCAGCTGAGAACTGGGAGAACACTTCAATCTGGCATAGAAGAGAGACTCAAGAGGGGCTTGAGTGTCTCGCACACACAGAGGATGATGCTAACTGAGCTTCCCTAGGCACAACTGTATGATAAAGCATCAAGCTTGCAGATCTTAATGAACAAGAAGCAGGACACTCCTCATGGGTTCGGGACAAGCCACGGGAAAGCTATCACAGATTCCTTGCTGGCCTGGCCTAATCCACATCTCGGGTGGTTATGCAGTCCATATCGATGGTTGCTCTGCCAGAAGCATCCAGGCCAGCCCCCCAAAAGCTCCCTAGTGCCTGCAGTTGAGACATGCACTTAGCAAACATTCCAGAGAAAACAGGGAGTAAAACCCACACCGATTAGAAAGACATCTCTGATATTGGCTCATTTCATTGAAAACCTCCTGTACAGAAAAGAAGCACAGCTGCAAAATGCAATCCCTCACAGCATCAGCCCCTCACAGCACAATGAGCCCCAAGATGCAACATCAGTTTCCAGGTACTGGAAGGCTTGCAGACCAATTGCAAAGGCATTCTGCAACTATGGAAGCAGAGTCTTCCCATAGTCAGGAAACAGAAGAGCATTTAGAATTCTCTACAAATCCTTTGCGGACACAAGGCGTTAGTTTCTGGTGCTCAGAAGCCAAACTGAACTCCACTCCTCAGAGGCAGTGGTTCAGGTTGGTCATTTTCTCGTAACTGCTTTTAACTTTGCTGGTTTGCAAACACACAGACAGCAAGAACGAAACCTTCACAAAGAGACGGAGATGTGACTGCAGTATCAAAAGCATCTACTATAAACAAACACTAGGGAAACAGTCACTGCACACTAGCAATTCAATGTGAATAAAACAACTAAGAGGTGTGTAAGGGTGCTTTTCAGTTCAGGCTAGCAAATGTTTGCTTTATACAATCCTTGTGACACTTGGATCAAGGAAGGAAGTTCTGTCAAAACCCTTTTCCTGCGCATGGCCAAGCGTCAGCTTGCGTAAGAACATTCACCAAATGCTACTTTACGATGACAGGAGGGGATCTGTGCAACATCACTACAAATACCACTGTGAAAAGCTCCAACCAGATCCCTCTGTCAGAAAATGACATGCTTTGCAGAAGTATTAGAGATTTATGGGCCATCCCGTGAGGCGGCTGGAGCCGCTGCTCACCAGACCAGCACTGCTATCACAGCCAGAAGGCACGAGGCAGCTCCAGGAAAACAGCTCAGAAAAGCCTCTTGAGGGATGGTGGGGAGGCAGAATGCAAGGCTTCTGCTGTTCAAGTATGTAACAGTGGAACACAGGATCGTAGCACAGAAACCATCATGAGGAATCAGTAATGGATTTTCATGAACTAAAGGTGTTCCACGGAATCATCATCATAGAACAGTTTGTGTTGAAGGGACCTTAAAGCTCACCCAGTTCCAACCCCTGCCATAGGCAGGGACACCTTCCACAGCTTCTTTGGCTCCTCAGCACCCTCATAGGGAAGAGCTTATGCCTAAGAACTCATCTTGACCTCCCGTGCTCAGATGAACTGGGCTCATACTGTAAATATGGTGCCAGAGAGCTTGCATCTTGCTTCATCAAGGGACACACGGTTATAGCCACGAATAAACAACCCAGTTGTATCAAAATCACCTTCTCAATAGAAAGAACTGAAATTTCAACCGATCTAGAGATACTTTTTCCCCTCCAACAACGACTATCATGAACATATCCAAATTTAACTCAAAGTAAAATAAACATTGGTTTGCATGTTCAGCTTTGAGGATGAGCTTCTCTTCATCAAATCTCTGGATCTTTAAGGCATCTTTTGGCTTTGAAAAGCACACAAACAAGCTTGTGGTCTGAAAGAATAAAGATGCTAAATAGCAACAAGGGAAAAAGGGAACAAGGCAACACTTAACACTTGTAAGTGCATCTTCGTGGTACCCCACCAAGAACACAAAGTCACCCCTTAGGGTCACTGAACATGCTCTGCAGTAGTCACTGTGATTCACATTCAGGACTGCTGAGAGCTTTCTCCCTAGTCCTGTTATGGATTGTTTCTGTTCTGTGCTTAGATGAGTGCTTCTCCTTAGGTCTCCAAAGCAGCAAGCTCCAATCTATGAAGACTATTAATACATACCCAGACAATAGCACTAGCAGCTCACAGCCACTAAATTGCTTAAACTGTCTTCCCAATTCCAAGAGATGATTATGTCTATGCCAGAATAGGGTTAAGATTTGTACCTGTGTGTATTACATCTAAAAAAAAAATACTGTATAGATATTTTGAGGGGAAAAAAACCCAAACCAACAATAAAACACTTGAATATGTCCAACAGATGAGTACCAGTGCACTACAGCACTCTGCTCTACTAATCCCCCCTTCCACAGCTCACGTCTGCAGATGAATTCCAAACGACGCTGAAGCAGTTTTGAGGAGAGTGCTTCACCTGCAACTCCAAAGGGTTTAAGACTTATTTCCACTGATAATTTGCTTTTGGTTTCCTGGGCTCATCATCACTGATTATGCAGTAAAGTAGCACTTCCTCTTCCCAGATTCTCAGTGTGGGTTACGAAACAGCGGAACCCACAAGGTGCATACACGAAATGCATATACCCATGTTTTAGCTAAGTACTTCCTGCAAGCAGCAGTTATCAGATCTAGTCACATGCTCTGCTGGTGCTCCTGCTCTGTGTGTACTAATCTGACCATTCCCCTCATTGAAAGAAATACTGACCAACATGTACTCAGAAAAAAACCCTACAAAGCACATGGCTTGAACATGGAACATGTCAGGACTTTGCAAAGATGGTATCAGAGAACCATAACCAGTCTGGTGGAAAAGGGGGGGACTGTGACATCAGTACACACATATGCACACTTAAACCGTACAATTTACCGACCCTGAGGCTTCCACGGCTACCCACTGACATGCGCTCATCTTCATCCGAAGCCTATCAAAAGAAAAGTATAAAGACAAGAAAACAATGAAAAAACCACAAGTAACAGGCAGGGTGCTAAACGTTGATGGCTTTGATGGCACAGAGGGAAAGAGAAGACATACAAAAGGAATGCCTTTTATAAAAGAATCTCATTAAACCTATAAGCAGAAAGCAAATGGAATCGTACCCTGCCCAAGGAACACAGTCAACATCCCTACCGGATGAATGACAACCTTGCTGAGGTGTTCTCTGCTCACAATCTGAATAAATGAGTATTAAACACCCCAAGCAGGTTATTCCCCCACTTTCCATCCCCTGCCCCCCTTTATTCTAGCACCTTTTCAGAAGCTCCTCAGAGTGACGGAGGAGAAGGCAGAGAAGTTAGGAAGTGGCTTTGGGGTTTTCCCTTGCCTGGGTGGGGGCAGCTTATTTTGGGTCAGTTTGGTTGCTTGGTTTGCTGTTGGCTTTTCCCCTTTGAAATAGGAACTGCCTTGTCCATGTCTGTTGTCGTAGTTTGAAACATCCAGCTAAGAAAAGGCAAAAGTGGATACTAACCGAGGCGTTTCTTCGGGCTCTACGGGAATAACGCTCACTGTCTTCCTACCGAGGTGGCAGAGGGAGGAAAAAACAGAGTGAAGTGTTGAAAGGACAGATGCACCAACAGAGAGCTTTCAGAAACACACAGTGAACTGGAGCAACGTTTAGGAGTCAATATGGTTACCAAATAACAGGTGATACCTTGTCAGGTCAGGTCAAACCTTTCTCCCTTCCTTCGTGACCCCAACTTAATTCCTGTTTTATTCTGCTACACGCTTCTATGAAAAACTGCACACTATGGCACCTTTATTTTACCCCAAAACCCATCTCAAACGCATCTCCAACTCTGGGGATCAGTATACTTCCAGCGCTTTTGTCATTAAGCCTCTGTGACACCGCTGTCTCTGAAACAGACTCTTTGCACGACAGTTGAAGCCGTGACTTCTAGCACTTTAGCAACTCCTCCATCTGACATTATGGGTGTTAACACAGTCAGATGTTGCTAAGGGGCAAGTCCATCTCTGGTATCAAGTGGCTTAGCAAATAGTAATATCTAGGGCACTGTATTATGGGAAAAAGGGAGCACTGCCCTAGCAGCAGTCACAGGCATCTGAAGAGTACCCCTGGACCATAAGTACAAAGTCACTAAAGCTGCACGGATAAAAAATGCTGCAAGTTTACCTGAAGGCAGATTTGATTAGACTCAAATAGTAACAAAACCCACAAGAAGTAAAATGAGAACATCCATTCCTTGTAACACAAGTGGCTTTAGCGGTTCGATATGATAATCTGAACTTCAAGTGAGACAGTGGGGACAGAGGTCTGTAAAAAGAGATGGCTCTAACCAAACCCTTGCCATTTTAAGCTGACCAAAAGCCATATTCCAGGTATTGATGCAGACAGCAGGAACGGTTGTGGTTAGAGTGGAATTCACATTCCCCATACATGAAAACACCTACTTTGCAGGATTTCAAACACTATGAACTACAGAAAACTTCAGCACATAGAAGCTGTTTAGCTACATTAAGGCCTACCATCCATTGCTCGATGTCTCCCCATTTAGTATCCAGACCATAATATTTCTAGAGACAGAAAAGGACAAAAAAAACCCTCAGAATTCAGATGAGAAAGGCAACCACAGAACGCTTAAACATGCATTGCCATGTTCTGGCTTGGCCACACAGCTCCACACATGCAAACATGCCAGGGAAAAGCTGACCCGAGTGCCATGAGAGCCCTCGGAAGCACATGCCAAGGAAGGAGAAAGCCATGTTTCAGGTACAGCCAGGGTATGAGAGCTTCCTGCTCAGCATTGAGAAAACAACAGCTCTGTAGGGACAAGAGCAAGGAGCATAATGAGTCTTGAGTTCCTGACCCATTTAAGTCAAGACTCATTACAAAGGATCCAAACACAGAACACTTTTGGGGAGAAAAACGCTGTCAAATCATGTTTCCCATCCAGACTTGTCAAGGGAAGACAAGTTGAATACAACACAGCTCATCCCCATGCATCCTTATTCGCTGCATGCCAAACTCCTGAGAGCTCCCGTTCAGAGCACAAGGCTTCTTGCCTACGCTTGAACCACCTTAACAGAGGTGTCACCAACAAGGATAGAAGAGGACATGTGTCACCAATGCAGGCCAGATGGGAAAGCTCTCCATATTTCAGTAACAAATGCCATGCATTCCTCAGGAGATTGTCATTACGGCAGTGTTAAGTTTCCCAGCTCATCACCTCTGCTCAACAGTGGGAATTCCCCTATCTAGGTGAATTTCCATCAGACAGCAGGTTGTTCAAGTTGTTCAAAGACCCATGGGTTTAACAGGACTTCTCCCCAAACACACGCTTCAAATCCAGTCTCAGGAGGTTTGCATTTATAATGGTGCCCATGACATTGCTGTGCGAGGGAAAGTCACCAGCCTGAAGCACAGGAATCAGCAAACAGAAATCCTGCTGAAGGAAGCATGAGATGTGTTTCCAAGGAAAATCAGATCAGTGCTTTGAGGTTCATGTATGTGTGGAAAAATGGAGCCTGCACTTGCCAGCTTTCCTAGAGACTTGAGGAGGCAGGAGTGTTAACAGTCAAAACCCTGGGTAATGATAAAAACCCCAGGAACCTCTTTCGTAGTACACTGCATTTAACACTCACTCAATGGCATCAATGCAATCAAACAGCTGTGTGTTCTTCGGTATTGTATCAGTTCATTCCCACTTCAGAGCTCGTCCTCATTAAACAATAAAACTATTGTCATACTAAGGTCATCTTAACAGCAGAGAAGAAATTCTGTTATGAAGCAGAATAGGCAGTGTGGTGCTCCATTACACACCCTGGAGAGTCCAGACTGTACAAGGGCCTTTAAATGCTGCCAGTTTGGGGGTCAAACCGGGCAAAGGGAAGCGCTCACAGCAATCCCATTTATTAGGAAAAACATCAGAAATTCGGGTTTTAGGTGTCTGATTTGAAAAGAGAAAATAAACTCACTGCCTTGTGGATTTACATAGTATGCAGAAACCTCTCGGGAAAAGAGACAACGGTTCAGTATTCATTCCCCTTCACTCTTACCTGCAAAGCATCCCTATACAATGATACTCCTATACAATGCCTAGGCAAATTGCACACAAGTGAAATTTCTCCCTTAAACTACATGTAATTAGAGTGCATGACATGAACTACTGTTTCATTCTGCATTGCAGAAGCATGGCATGTCCAACAGCCTGTTGCATTAAGTTTCATGTACTTCACAGAGTCAGGACTGTGTACATGATCTGAACCTACAGCTTATATGCTTTGTAGTAAATCAGGTCAGATAAAGCCTTATTGGAGGCTTTCCAGCTCCCCCAAGAGATATGTGACTTTTTACAACACTAGAAATCAGCTTTAAAACCCACCATGATAACAGAATCCACACAGGAAGGATCCATAAATGCTCATGACTTTTGTCAGGCGTGCTGCTTCTCCTTACTTCCTCACAGAAGCTCCTGAATTCAGTTTCCCAAAAGGCAGGTATGGAAACACCCCTTAAGACCTGTTACATTAACAAGTTCCACTTAAGCCTTTTCCTCCACCATTTAAAACTACAGAGCTGCATGCTTACTCTCCCCACACAGAAATGTTGATGAATGTGATTACCTTGAGACTATTTATAATTGATGACCTTTCAAACAGCACGTCTCACCCTGTACTAACTGGCAGCATTTGAAGGCTCAGGTATTTTGCCCCCTCAGCCACTTCCCCTTTCTTTCTCCATACGGACTCTTCTGTTCTGCCCACAGGGATGCTGGTCTGAATGACTGTATGAGTACTTATCCAGTCATTTGCTTTCTAGAGACCTCTCCCTGACTCAAGTTCCCTTCCACCCTGAAAACTGATATTACAATTAAATAATTCACGACATTAACACCATTGAGAAGGAATTCCAGATCAGATTTACTCACTAAGGGACAGTGAAACTGCTAGACTTGCAAACTGCCTAAGGGATGGTGTGAAGCTAACCCACTTCTCCTCCATGGCAGGACACCAATGGTAAACATCCTCCTGGGCTCCCGTGAGGCTGTGTTTGTACCATAAGATTACATTAGTTCCTATAAAGAACACTGATAACAAGCCTGTCGATCCATGGGTAGATGTTAATTTGAGCTACTTAGTACGTACCAACTCCGCACATAAAAACAAGATGCGGTTGTTGGTCAAACTGACAGGGTCCGGATTAAATACTACAGCCCATGATTTGAGTAGCTACCATCATATACACAGGCACTTGAAGAGGAGAAGAGCATTTCCATGCAGCACGTGCACTGCTCAGTCAAGACAGTGAAGCATGCAGTTAAGGCAGCAGGAGCACCTTAAAAGACAAACAGGCTGTGGTTAAAGAGGCATTTGTCATTCAGCAAGCAATCAAAATGCCTCAGAAGAAACAAAACCAGAAGCAATATACAGTAAGGCAGGAAACGGCAGGCTTGAAGAGAGATGCGCATCCTTCCCCACTGCAACATCTCTTTTGAGCCATTTCTCTTTAAGGTACTACACAGTTCACATGCTGGAAGTACAGAACAGCCAAACATCATAACACAAAACCTAAACTCTTGTTATGTAGCAAGTGACCTCAGAGTGAGCTATTATCACCACCACCATCATCTGGACCTACTGAACTGAAACTGGGAGGAGCAAAAGAGATCGTGACTGAGGTGGGAGGGGATTAAACAATATAAAAGCATTTATAAGCTTGGGCCACGCTGGATGAAAAGCCACAGTTTATTTACCAAAAAGCTTATAAACTCAAGCACAGCATCCCCGATTTACGTCAATGACTCGCAGCAAACAAAGTCACCTCGAAGTCATTCTTTCGGTGGCACAAAGTTAAATGCCTCCCCAGCCCTAAGTGTTTCTCAGTGATACTCTTGGCCTTCAACACACAAACGTGTGCACCGTGCTTGGTAACACACAGAGCCACCGCACCCTCCTTTGATGGCTGTTGGCCAAATTACTTTCCTGCTTATTGCTTATTCTTTGTCAGTGTTTAGAAAACATTATACTAAGTGCCAGACCAGACACATTTGACATAGGACATCTTTGTTGTGCACCCCGCAGGAGTATGGGAGGGAAGGGGAAAATGAGTGGGAATATAAAGCCCGCTATGCACCTTCCATTCCTCAGGGGTGTGTTAGCAATGCTGGCAGGACTCATCACACATGCAAACAATGAAAGAGAGCAAGCCCTACCTTCTGAACTTGGTAGATCTAGGGGAAAAGGGGAAGGAAAAAAAAAAAGGAAACAAAAGCTAGTGTGAATAAATCAACAGCAATGCAATGTTCTATGGCTCGTTCTAGAGGAGAGAGAAAAAAACACAACATTTGTACAGAATATACAGCAAAACATGAGAACAAAAAGATGTACACATCAAAGCCCTGCAATTAGGTAGAATGAAAACAGTGTTTACCTTCCAAGCCTCCTCTGCGTGCCCAGCTGAAGTAGAGCACTCCTGCTTTCATATTGCCTCGGCTTTTGGAGGCACAGGCATCGGTCTTTAAGGTCCCTTCCAACCCAAACCACTCTATGGTTCCATGAACATTCACCCCTTAGACTTGGCACCAGCTGCGAGCTAGGACCTCTTTCTTTTCCAGCTTCCCTCCTTCAAAGTAATATTGCCCATTTACTCACATGGGAGGACAGTCATACAGCTATCATCACCGTAAAAGCAAACAGCCCTAACTGCGGAAAAACTGCTCTTCTTTCAGAGACAAACTGACCTGATGAAGCATAGCTACAACAGCGTTGACGCTTATACACCTCTCACCTGTGTATAACGCAGCCTCAGCTTGTTAAAACTCTCTGAAAACTGACTGCACACGTTGGGGGGATCTCTACAGGTTGTTCAGAAGGGAACTGCAGCTTTGTTTTCCCCACTAGCTTTCTATCTGTAGGAAATTTATCACAGCTCCGGTCTGAAAGCCTCTGGCCACCTCACTGCTTGTCTTCCTAGGGAAGTGTTGATGCTGACTGCATAAACACCAATGCCAGCCCTCTGCTCTAAGCACATCCGAGGGGGACATGGCTGACTCCAACCCTTCAGCTGGTCAGCAGGCAGCAGGGAAGTCGTTCTCCCCTCTTTTGGAAAATTAAGGGAATCCCTCCATCCATCCGGGCCACCTCAGGTGAACACAGATCCCAGTGCTGGGAAACAGAGCATACTTCTTTCAGTCCCTGCCCTCCTCATGACGTTTCCCTTCACGACCATGAAGGACCACAGCAGAACCCAGTTTAATAACTCAAAAGCATCAGTTCTTAGCCCTACAGGTGAAGGGGGATAATTAGGACCCACACTTAAAACTAGGATTCCTACACAACCTACCACCTCGCTCAACTTTTACTAAGAAAACCCTGAAGAAGAAAATGAACTCCGCTGACCCACAGCTCCCAAGACTGCATAGGGACCCCAATCTTCGGTTTCCCTGTTGCACACATAGAGTGTCTTTCATTCATGCACAGAAGCCAGACATCACCAGTTCAGATGTAGAAATTGCCTTAGGCTGTTTAACCTTTAAGCTTTAACTTCTCAATGTTGTTGCTTCACTCATGATTTGAGGCAACACCATGAAAATCTTACTTTTCAAGCCCCCGTGCTTCAGGATTGGCATAGCAGGTATTCTTGTTGAGACACACAAGAAGTCTTGTGTCCAGCACCCTGACTGCCAATGGATAAGATAACAACAAGGCCCTTGTTCAGGACCAGACACTGTGGAGAGGGTTACACGGATAAAGCCGAGTGCATCATCATAACTGTTTCAGTGCCTTATAAAAACTGGAATTTTAGGGTCATCCATTAGCTAACTGGCAATAGAACAGCTGTGATCCAAAGTGTCTGACAAAGTGAGAGGAGCAGATGGTAGAAAGAGGCAGAAACCCACAAGCTACTAAAAACCCCTTTGACATATTCCCTCTCCCAAAGTCCCTGAGCACCTACCCTGGACATGTAAGAAAGGTGCAGATTAACCATCACAAACCTCCTTAACTTGTCCCCTGCCTACATAAGCACCAAGTTCCACGGTCAGTCCCACCCCTCCCATTCAAGCCATGAGAATCCTTTCTCTGCTTTTTCCTGCAGTGCCTTGGGTTTTAAAATGGCTTCAAGCAATCCCAAATACCACAGCACCCACTGCCTCCCATCGGTGTGCATCTAATCCCTGCGAGGCAAGAAGGGGCCTACATCACAGTCAACAGGAGGGGTGAGAGGACCAAAAGTGGCTGCAAGTCTTTTGCCCACATTAACTTAGCTTTAGTGCATTTACTTATATTTATGAAACGCTCGAGGAACTGACATGACATTAAGTGTTGGTAATGTTTTATTCCGAAGAAATAAGATTTCAAGGAACATAAATCCGTGCAAAGGAGTGCGCTGGTAAAGAGCAAACTACAAAATAGCAAAGGCAAGTTCTGTGCTGTGCCCTTAAAGCAAGGGCCAAAAATGAAGCAAGGAGACAAACATAATGCACTTGCCTTGAACTAGAAGTACAGGCTCATCTACTGCGTGACCTAGCAAGGAAGAATCTTGTACGGAGGGTTAAAGAATGGGAGATCGTTCCCTTCTCACTTCAGGTACTAATATCAGCTTAATTGTGGTCTCCAAGTGTCAGTCCTCAAAAAGGCATTTAAAGTCTTGCCAGCAGAAGGTACTCCTACGTAAAGCATTCCCTACAATTAGCCCTAATGCTGCAGCTTTTATGTGTCTTGAAACATTACTGCTAAATATTTCTTGGGGGAAAAAAAGGCTTTAATATCCCTTACACCAACCTTCTAAGGAAAAAAATACACAGAAAACAATTCACCTGGTAGCCCCACGGGGATTAACAACTTCTTACTCAAAAAGACTGACCTTGCCTGAATTCACTGGATCTGAATGCACACAAGCATTTGTCTCAGCATGAAGCACAACTCTTAGACTCTGCAATGGTAAAACCAATGTTTAATGCACATGGCAGTGTGGATAACAGCAAGGAGCACAGAACAAGAGGTCAGAAACATTCAAGCAGTTATGTTTATTAGGTCTGCACCTATTTTACAGTCTCATGACCAGGAGCTCATTCCCTACTAAATATATACAAGCATGCTCACCACCACCTAAAGCCAAGCTGTTCACCACGAGCTTCCCATTGTATGTGCCTTTTGAGAGGAAAGGAGCTTATCCATAGCATGGCTGATGATTAGTATAGTTTTCAATTTCCAGAACAGACTACACAACAATTTGTGCTCTCAGTTATGTGCTTCACATGAAATAATTTCTGCCAAATGAAGAGCTCGGTATGATATTGTGTAATCTTTGCCATTTCCCTATAAGCTTTACTACACGGTTGTGACTAATCTGTGGTGCGCTCTTCATGTATGGGGAGCCAACAGAACCAGCACTGGGCACTTTAATAGCTTTCCAATGAAGACGACTTTCATTCCACCTACACATAAGAGAACAAAAATCTCAGCTACCTGGTGTTTTTACACTGGTTATTTCATAGAATCTCAGAATGGTTTGGGTTGGAAGGGGCTTTAAAGCTCTTCCAGTTCCAACCTCCACCATGGGCAGGGACACCTTCCACTGGAGCAGAGTGCTTCAAGCCCCTGTGTCCAACCTGGCCTTCAACACTGCAGGGATGGGGCACCCTGTGCCAGCGCCTCAGCACCCTCATACTGGTTAGAGCCTCAAAGCCCTATATTTTGCAATGGCAAGCAGAATGTTAGCTAAATCACAGACGTAGACTCCTGATGCAAAAATCACTGAATGATTTTAAAATGAGGAAGCAGCAGCAGAAGATTAAGAAATGCCATTAATACCAGACGGTGGGCAGGTAGAGGAGCCAGTTTCCAGTCCAAATCCAAACAATCAGAATAGCCTACTTCACTGCCAGCAAGAGCTAAACTGCCATGGTTATAGCTTGTAATGGCAGCACCTGGAAACTTTTAACCCAGAGCAGCAACATATATTCTCAAGTAATCCATGTTCCACAAGAAGCCTGTCTGGGCATGTACTTTGCTTTAAGCATGAGCAAGGACACGCATATGCAATAAATGTATTTATTGCTTTTTAACTTCCATAACTGCCCCTAAAAAGCCTTCTGAAGCAGTAAAACAAGTGCTTTGAGCTCTGGGGATTCAACACAGCAGTAGTGGGAGTGTGCTCCGAAAAGCCTGAGGAGGAAAATGAAGATGGCAGAAAAGCAGCTGTATAGACCCCAGTACATTCTCCTCCATGGCAAGGAGAGGTGCCAGCTCTCTCGTGTTGATCCCTGCTTGGAATTTGCTGTATTTATGTTTTCTTTTATTGCATCGGCAAGACACCTGTGGCTATGAAAAATTGCCAGGCTCCCCCTTGCATCTGGGGCTGACATTTCAAAGGGCATCTTATGCTCTTGGAAAAAGCTGCAGTATAGCCAAGCTTGTAAGATATTAAACAAACGTGTGATCGCATTATGGCAGTGAATTACAACCCGAATCGCCATGGAGAGCTGGCTTCACTTTCATTGCATTTGGTATTTCAGAGCAACACCCTAGAGGATTCAGGTTTTACCTATCCAAATCCTCACTGCTTCAGATCACCATTCAGGACCATTCAGACAAGTGCTGGCTTTCAACTTCCTATGACACCCTTTGCAGCAACAGCTTTTAATCTTCAAAGGGGTCATCAGTTCCATTAAAGTTATCTGCAAATTAGACGGTAAACCCACTGCCAGCTGCCAGGACACCCTTATTTACTTCGCTGCCCAAACACAGCACCTATTGGTTGCTTACCACAGCTCTGCCAAAGGCTGCTCAGCGAGTCCCATCACCCAGGCCACAGGCACAGCGGGCAGCTTGACAGGATCAATGTCTATTTGCAGTCCAGGTTGCAAGAAAACTGCCTTCAAAAAAGCAATAGCCATAGCTGGCAAAGGCTCCTGTCCTCCCCAAGCACTGTGTTTGCAGCAGTGCTCCCCTGCAGCTCTTACTCCTGGTGTGCTTGCATGTACATCTAACCTAAACACTGCTGTGGTTACAGGCTGCTAAGATACACCGAGACGTGCCTCAACTAGACAAGACACCCCAGCACAAAGCTGAGCACAGGCAAAGTGCCCAGGTGCTTCCTTTGCAGGCATCACTGCAGCCTCCACCAACACCAGTCTGCTATCACATCTCCATTCACTTTCAGAGCTAAACTAAACCCTCCTCTGCGGTGTAAAGCACAGGGGTACATTAATTCTTACTACCTATTCCTGCTCCCAAACTCCTTACTTCTTTCTTTCCTTCAAAATTAATCTGAAAACAAATACAGGTACTCTGTTGTGTCCATTCTGCTGTCTTCATTAAATACACATCAACAAAAACCAGTTTAAGTCCTCCTGGTTCAGCCCACCTGCACTGAACCAGCACTAGTTTAGATTCCAGAGGTTCAAACCAAACGCTGCTCTCAGTTTCCTGTAGCGAAGGAACATTCAGCACAGCTCCTAACCTGCCAAACACGGCAGGAGCTGAATAAGCCTTTTTGGTCTTTAAAATCATTCCGACAAGGGAAGCCCATCATATCCATCACCCTGACATGCGGAGGCACAGTACGTTTGCCGCAGGTATAAAATAACCAGCTCTTCCAGGATTTTGGGAAGACTACAGCAGGCGTTTAACCCAAATGTTTTGCCAGGTTCAGTTTCTATTGTTATTTCTGCCAACAGGAGAAAACTGCTTTTACCAAAGAGGGGAGAGCACAACGCCCAATTCGCGACAATGAAGGAAAGCAGGTCACAAGGGGATTTATCCAAGGCCAAGTCTTCCGTGTTAATTCGACTTCAAATGAGCTGATAAGAACCCCCCAACGCACACCCAAAGAAGCTACATACCTCGAGGTTTAATATTAGACTTTGATTACTAACTAACCCCTGGTGAATAATTATACTGGCTTCACCATGATAAAATTCTTGTCACAATCCATGTTTTCTTCCAGGTTTGCTTACTTGCCCCTCTTTGACGATAGGCTATTGGAGTTTCAATGAAACACAGACCAACCCTTCGTTCCATCATCTCGGATTATACTCACGAAAGAAGATGATCAAAACACCCCCCAAAAGCCTTGGCCATACCTCTTTCTGCTGCCTCTCCAGTTCCTTCATCCGGATCTCCCGTGCCTCTGCCCGGGCCGCTCGCTTTGCTGCAAGTCTTGCTTCAGCCTGCAAAGGGGAACACAGCAGTGAAATAAAAGCTGCACAGTTCCACACCGAACGCACTTGTTAAGCAGGGCATGAGATATGGAGGCTTGACTCGGCAAGACTGTAAACACATCTGTAGGAGTTAATTCCCTATTGCAAGTAATGGCCCAGCCTTCCATAATTTGTTATGCTTCACAGCCAGGTAATACACCCTCATGTGGGCACTACCCTCAGCCAGGAGTTGTGTTTCACAGCCCTTTGCATTTCCTTAATTACTGTTTGTGTGGATAGGGAGGAAACAGCAGGATTTGTTTATGAAAGGTGGGGTTTGCTCTTCCTCCCTCCCCCTCCACTTTGTGGTGCAGCTCATTTCTATTGACAAACTCATCTGACCAACAAGCAAACACATTATGTGCCATCTTTCCCAACCACTGACCCTGGGCACAGCGCTCGGGTAAACGTTGCTATTGAGCGTGGCTATGCACAGCTGAGGCTGAAATGCTGGATGCTGGGGTGGGAGCAGGGAACCTGAGAAATCACACTAACTCAAAGCCTCCAGACATCCGCATTCAAGTCCAAACCTCTCCGGAGTGGAAACCTGCCAAGAACAGTGCTTCCTCGTTTCAGCCCAGCTGGAAGCACTACAGCATCCTATATGCGTTTAATCCAGGCAAAGTGCTCTGTCTTACAGAGAAAAGCTCAGGCTCTGAACCCCACAGCTGGGAGCAGCCTGCCCATTGAAAGGGAGCCAGTGCTACACCCAACCTCTGCTCCCAAAACCTCCCACTGGAAGTACAGCATCCAATTTAACAGGAAACCTTGCAGCAACGCGAAGGTCAAGCACACACCACACCAAAATGCCAGCCCTTCCACTAGCACTTCCAACCATGAGGAAAACCACACAGAAGACAGGCGGCATCTCTATGTAGGGTCACAACCTTCAAAACCACAACACAAAACACGGGGGAAGTTCAAACAAATGAGGAGGTTGGTTGCAATTTTCAGCTAAGAGAAAAGGGCCAATGGAAACCAAGCACAAGATGATGCATGGGAGGACCAGCAGCCTTCCCATCACCCACATCCTACTAAACCCTACCTATAGCCCCAATCCTCAATATATCCCAATACCTCCATAGCACAGCTATCAACATTCTCCCTCGTTTTACTGCATTGCCCCTAGACTCAAAACTGGTGGGCAGGCAGATTCCTCTTGATGATTCCATAGCAGCTCCCCATTGTGCAAAGATGATCTATTTACATGAACAGTTTTAAATCATTGCAACACAGACAATTTCAGCCTGGAAAATTACCTACAAGAACAGGAAAACCTTCTCTGAAGGGAAAAATAGCCCATGGCAGAAAGAGAAAAGGGTTTGCTTTGCTCTTATCAGCTCATTGCCTGAATTTCAGGGTAACTGGCTCTGCCACAGACAGAAACTGTAAAATGCACCCGAGGTCTTGTACCCAGACCAGACCTCTGTGCCTGAGCCCAAAACATGCTCCCTCTCATCATCACAGGGTGCTGTTACTTACAGAGACAAATGTAGGCTGGTTCCAGAGTACAGGCATGTAGGGGACTTGGATTAGATCTCAGGAAGAAGTTCTTCCCTGTGAGGGTGTTGAGGCGCTGGCACAGGGTGCCCAGAGAGGCTGTGGCTGCCCCATCCCTGGCAGTGTTCAAGGCCAGGTTGGACACAGGGGCTTGGAGCACCCTGCTCCAGTGGAAGGCGTCCCTGCCCGTGGCAGGGGCTGGAGCTGGATGAGCTCTTGAGGTCCCTTCCAACACGAACCATTCCATGATGATATGATGATTAGCACAAGTGCTTTCAAGGGACCATGTCTTCAAAAGCACTTGCCAACCTGAAGCAGTTAGTCCAAAAACCAAACCAAGAGCCCTGCTGCTGGGCAGATACGAGGTGGAAACCCTGCCAGGCAGCCCTGATTTACCTGCAATGTTTGAAATCACTTATGACACCCACTACATAAACATAATGTAAAGATGTATGCTAAAGGTGAGAAATCACAGGGCTGACCAAGTGTGATACAGCCTTTATGCGATTCATTCCTGTTGATACGAAAACAAGCTGCAGTACCTCCAGAAGTGCTACTCTGAGTCTACCCCACAAGCAGTACCCCTGTAAATAAAGGACATTGTCAGACACAAGGATTGCTCCGGGCTGTTTATCACAGAAGTGTGCCAAGCGATTCATATGACACTGGGTAACAACCACCATCTTCTGCCAGTAGCTGCGCAAACACACCAGGATCATGCCCCAAGGAAGGAGAATCTTACTCCAGTGACACCAGCTCATGATTCTTTGGGAACAGAAGGAATAGGAGATACACCTTTCATTCCTCATCCCCTCAAACTGTAAGCAGACTCAAGAATCAGCATAAAAACTAAAAGGAAACCACTTTACTGTACACACATTTGCAAATCGCACCGGATTCAAGTAAATTAAATAACAAAACTGTTTGTGTTGGAAGGGATCTCAAAGCTCCTCCAGCTCCAACCCCTGTGCCACAGGCAGGGACACCTTCCACTAGAGCAGGTTGCTCCAAGCCCCTGTGTCCAACCTGGCCTTCAACACTGCCAGG
>JASSUY010010054.1:37297-88356 GCA_032466535.1 Forpus xanthops | reverse complement strand
GTCCCTGCCCATAGCAGGGGAGTTGGAACTAGATGATCTTAAGGTCCTTTCCAACCCTAACTATTCTATGATTCTATCAAAATATACAGTATAACCATATTTATACAATATAGCCAAATACAGCCAAAATAACAATATGACTTAGGATCTTTCCTGGCCCATTGTCAAAAAGGGATGCCAGGAATTAACCTTGTCCATCATTCTAAAAAACATGAACACAAAAGGTTGGGCATTCTGCTCTATGGATAATAATGTAAACTTACAAGTAAAATGTGTTGTGCATTGTATCTTACTTCATACATAGGAAAACACAGTTTTAATGCAAGATGCTGTTTGAATGGACTTGCAGTATAAGTGAGGTGAAATGACAGGAAGTGACAAATTAGCTTTACATGATCTTGAGTCTGTAGGGGTTTTTGTGCATTTTTCTGCTTCCTTAGCTCTAATCACACAATTCTCATGCTCTTCCTGTGCATAGTGATACTAACTCTCTTACTCATCAGAAATTTCCAGTGAGATTCCTGTCTTAAATATGCTAGAAGCTAGAAAACAAAACCCTTCTTTTGAATTTACAACATACTTTTTATCCTACTTTTATTGTTCAGCAATGCAGAATGCTGAATTGCTGTGACGTAAGATATTACCATTTGTTTTGTTATAATATAGCCAGGAAAATATGTGGTAGATGGCTGTTATACAACACTGTGAGACTAGGCATTATTAATGGATCTGACAATAATGATTTTCAGTTAGAACATTTAGTTGTTTCCTCAGTAGTCTGTGTAAGGAGCTCATAATCTCAACTGGTGGTTAAAGGAGTAGCACTGTCTCAGAGACATAGCAGGCAGTACTTGCTTTTTCATTTTTAACCTCTGAGATTTATAGCATTGGACATCTTAATGTGATAAGGACTGTGTAAATTCACTGACAGGGAAGCAGACATCTCTATCTGAAATCCTATGTTTATACGGTTTATTCCTTTGCATTCTCAATCCACTCAGACTTTTTTCTCTGACCATTTACTCCTTTCAGTTTATCTCCTAGTACTGAAGCCACTGCCACCAAAACTGCCCTCTGCCAGGTTTTACTTCCTGACACTGTTTAGATAAAAGACCTATGGAAAAATCCAATCAAAAATGCCCAAATGACATATGTGTAAGTCATTAGACCTATTTTAATCTGATTTTCTAATAGCCATATATTTCCATAATTATGTCCTCTAAAATCATTTAAAGCTTCAAAAATCTTCTTTAGATCCATGATATGACAGACCATTGTTCAAACACATAGTCTCACTGTTACTTCACAGAGTATTTTGGAGTAAGAGTTGCATTGCTCCAAATCATTTATATGATTGGGGTTTAAATCTGTGAACTTTCCATGTCTGAAACATGTCCTTTTCTTGCAAAAGCAGTCACACACCATTTTTTCCCATATTAAAGATAATATTGATATGGAAAAAGATAGGGACAGAGCTGAACTGAAGTTATAAAGAAAACTAAGTGTTCACAACACTACATTATACTAAAGTAAGTTTAGAAATTGTTTTGTTTCAAGAGATGTTTTAAGACTTTTCTCTAATTTCTAAACTTTTCAAGTAATAAAAAAGAATTACATCCCCTGAAAAGGGACTTTGACAGTCAGTTAAATGTAATGCTTATTGAAAATTTCTTGTCATAATTTTTAGGACATTATTAGATTATTTTTCAGTAAAACTTTTTGGTTTATGGAATATCTAATAATCTCAGAAATCAGGAAACTAATTCAAATGGTTCTGTGTGATCCCAGAAGAGTACAGGTTTTCAGCAATATACTTCTGATATTTAGATTTTTTTTCAGTGTAAGGATTTAAACTATTTTAAAGGACTAGTAAAAAGTTTTTGTTACCTGTACTAACTACCTGGCAGAGAATAGTTTTGGTGGCAGTAGCTTCAGCACTGGAAGATAAACTGAAAGGAGTAAAACCTCAGAGACAAAAATCTGAGTGCATTAAGAATGCAAAGGAATGAAAAGTATGAAAAATTTTTACCTATAAGAAAAAATACTAACAGTGCTATTATCTAAAAATAAGTAATGCATTGGTTTGTTTAGTGTTTCAACTGACAAAAATATTAGTATTAAAACAAAGCAACTGGTAAGGTGGTGTAATAAAAAGCAATACTAGGCCAGGGATGTCAGCTTTAGCGTTCTAAGTTACCTATGTTCATAGAATAGATTTCCATTCTAACAGTAAGTACTATTAAAATGCAGTCATTCTGGGGAGGGCGGATAAAGCTATTACTTTCCCTTATACCAAAATAGTTTGAACCCTTTTTGTAGTGCCAGACCTTAATGCAACTAGAATTCAGTTACTAGTAATGCCTTAATGGGTAAGATGTAGCCAAAGCAGTAGAAAAAGAGCACTTCCTGCTACCTCAAGAGGTGACCAGAACCTGCCCACATGATATCTATCAGGAAGTTTGTAGTTAATGCCACTGTCTTCCCAGGACAATGAAGAAATAGTCCATATATTTTACATACAAAGATGTATGTTTACAGTGGAGATCCCCCCTTATGAGCAGCAGTGCTAATTTCAGGTCTCTCTTCTGAATCAATAGCAAAATAAGTCCCCTAATCCTATGATTCTAATGCAATGCTTTTGGAATTAGAAGGCCATACTCAGTTTTTTTTTCCCTAAAAATTTTTGGAATTACATCCCTTTATGTAACAACTGATTTGGATTTCACCAAAAACTGGTGGTGTTCATTACATGCATTTTACGTAAACTGCATCTACAAAGCAGGAGGATTAATTGTGTCCAAGCTTCAGGTTTGATTCTCTTGTAAGCATTCCCTTTTTAGTTTCAGTCAGGTTTGGGTCTCCACTCTAGCTTCTTGTCTGAACTTCAGAAGTGTTTCTGAAGCTAACCACTGTCTAACAATTGCCACATTTCCTCCCACAGGCAGTAATGTTTCACTTGTGGTTTAAGTAATCCATAATATATTATTGGTTACTGTGAGTTTGTCAAAGTATTAGTATTTCTTTGAGTTACTAGTATCATTGAGAGACAAAAAAAAAATCTCATTCACTTCCAAAACTGAGTACTACTGGCAAAGAAACTCACTAAATGCTAGTAGTTTCTCTATGGCAAGGCACTATTAAGAATGAAGGATAGAGAAAAAGAAATTCTTCTGGAATGAGATCCCACACTGCATTACTGTTCTGGTATACCATAAGAGAGAAACAGCTAAAATGCAAATAGAGGCTGGGATTTTTTTTAGAACTTTTGGCCACATTAAATTTAGGTTTGGAACTTAAAAAAAGAGGTGGAAAGAGAAGACATGCATGCCTAATACTGAAGGAGAACTTGTTTGTATCTAACATATTGGAGAAATTGTTTGAGAGCGGTTCGTTCTAGTGAAAATATTATTTTTGTAACACTGCCAAGATCAGTGTTTTCTCATTCATGAATCAGAGTTCTTTGCTCATTTGTGGCTGCTTTCTTTTCATCCTCTTTTTTTTTTTTTCCTACTGTTTTTTTATAGCAAAAAGCCATCAACAGTTGGGTAGCTAAGCACTTGCTAAAGTATCAGTTGCAAGGGGTCTTTAGAACAAGTTAGCTAGGCCTCATGTCCATTTACACAAAGCACTGATGTGCTCTTCTTATTTGTGCTGTCTACTCAACTCTGATTTTATGTGGACACGCTGGGATTCTTTTGCAGATATTTAGATCTAATGGAGAAGAACTTGTGTGTCTTCTAGTAAAAAGTCTGAGAAAGGTGTTGAAAGGCTGTTCTTATGCAGATATGGGAGGTCCAGCATAAGCAAAAGCACAGTGTGGGTTTAATTCCTGCCACCAAATTAAGTGTGGGTTCAGAGAACAAATGAGTGCATACTTTAAGATCTGGAGGAACTGGGCAAAAAAGTGGAGAACTAGTGGGGTAACACAGGTGTAGGTTTCTCTCAGAATCAGCTATGTCATGACTAAATGTCAGTATAGGTCTGTCACTACAGGTAGCCAGGGCTTTCTTTTCTGTGAGGGATTTTCTGGATCCAGGGCTTCCTTTTCTGAGATGGATTCTATTCATATGTAACCTGGAAACTCCTGATGGTTACATAGCTGGGGAAGTTCCGTGCAGAAGAATATTGGCCATTTCATTATAACACATCCAACTAAAACAAAATGATAGGTGGGAAAGGAGGGAGGGAGCGAAAGAAGGGAAAGGAAGGTATTACTGCTTACCACAAAATGTTTCTCACTTTCTCTTCATCCCCTAAGGAAATTAACAGAGTAGGTCCTTTATGCATGTCAGCCTGTGAAGGAAAGGTACTGAAGCACAGACACAAAGAAAATCATGCAATATACTGTACCTGGGTCCAGTAAAATTTGAGTGTGTGGGTGGCAAGAAGCATAGTTCCATGTACTTTCCACACCCACAGACAGCTCCACAACTTCCTGTTTTGAAGGTTTCTCCTCTTTCATGTGTAGCATTGTGCAGGAGGCTTGCCTTTCCCTTGGTTGATGTATTTGCAGCCTGTGTACAGTAAGTAGCTTTGTGCAGTATGCTTATCCAAAAAGACTGCATATAAATTAGATTTACAAACTCTGTAGGGTGGTGTTATGAAGAATTAATCTCAACTAAGAATAATTTTTCATTAGTTAAACAGGAGATGACATAGTGCATGATTTTTTTTTTTTTCCAGACTTCTCAGTATGTCCTCTTCAGGAATCAGGACCAAAGACAATGTTATTTTAGTTCTTTTCGGGATATATTTACTCACTCACAATGTGTTCTGTTCTTCTTAAAGTGGCACATGTTTACTCAGAAAGGAGTATACCAATCACGGTAATAGTATATTTTCTGCTTTATTATGAAGTGTTTTCTGGCAGCCTGAAAGAAAATTCTGAGCCTAAAATCTGAGCTCACCAGCAAAGTAATTGGCCTAGGCTTTAATGATTTACAATCAGATTGTATGCTTACTCTTTTGCTTGTGAGTTTTTGAGCTAAGGGTCAACATGAGGGTAAGCTGTATCTTGCTGAAGCATAGACAAGTGTGGCTGAACCATTAAATATATTCTTAGATTTATTAAGGGAGAAGACAGGAGAATGGATGAAAGTGTAGATCAGAGCCAAGATCTTGATCTTCATTGTGGATTAGATCTGGATAGCAAGGTAAATGTTCTGTGGTTGAATGACTGTCAAGGATTAGCTAGAGCAATTAAATAGATCAATGTGAAGTCCATGTAAGTAATTTTTTTAACGATTGAAGTCCAAGGGTTTTGACCACTAAAATGAAAAGAGGTGCAGAAGCCTGTTTGATGTCATGAGATGTGGATAAAGAGGATGAAGGGTTACAACATTTTATATTGGAAATATTTATCTTTATCTGTCAGTCACCATCAACAGGCATTCAGATTCTGTTGACACAGCAGTATTAATTTTTTTTCAGCTTAAGTAACATGAGTTTGTTTTACATTTCAAGGGTTTTAGCTAAAAATTAGCAATGAAAACATAATACACTTGCAGTTACCATTTTAGTTTGACTGGTACAGGTCAAACAGCTTTGTATTTTATTGCCTTGAATGTGTCAAGTATGTTATGGGTGGGATATTTCATGGTTAAAAAAAAATAATGTTTTCCAAATTGAAGCAATCACATTCAATTTTTATGATGTAAGTAGCATCAATAAAGCTTGAACAGGCACAGATGTCAGTTGCTTCATATACCAGGTATTTTATCCAAAGTATTCTAGTTAAAAACCATTGGGCTAATTTTAAGGAACCTATTTCATAGGTCTGAAGAATAAGTACACAGTCTTTCTGAAGAAACTATACATACAATTTGAATATGTAAATAATATAGATTATATGCTCTTCTACCATTTAATTTACTAGCAGTGTTTTCACTTGTTTTCTATCTGGAATCATATACAATTTAAATACAAAATACAAAAAATATCAACCTGTGATTCAGTAGTGTTACTGTGTGCTATTATATCCATTTCCTCAGCCTATTAAGCCTTTATATAGCTCAAATAGGCTTTATACTAAACAGTTCGGGAAAAATGAGAACGTTTACAGATTTTGGTCCTCCATGCAAATCTGTTGGAACATTTTGTTTAGACGCCAGAGTGCATTTGGTAGATCCAAGTACCATGAGTCCTAACTGGCTAATTTATGTGGGAGTGTGGATCTTTTATCTACGCACCTCATTCCAGGCCACTATTTTTCCCTTTTTCCAATCCTCAATGAGCAGTTGCATGTCCATTAATTACCCTGACGCTTGGAGAGCAGACAAGTAGGCTTTTCTGTTTCTGCCATAAATGCCACTCAATGAACCAGCCACTAGGTCATGCTCAAGTGCAATGGAATCTTGTTTTCCCCTCCCAAACTTCTAGCATCACCTCCACTGTGACTTCAGCTTCTTTCAGGCAAGTGGTTTCACAAATACACTTACTGTGGTTGGCATAAAGAAAATTTTTATACATGTAAATATATTAAATTTATAAACATCACAGGAGTAGGATCTAGAGGTAATTGTGGAATTTATCTTTTTTTCCCTAAAGCTTCTGTCACATTCTTAAAATTGCTTATTTAATCACTGAGGAATTAAACAATATTGTAAAAAAAAAACCTAAAATTCAGCTTTTCTGAAACCACCTAAGAGATTATATCACCAATATTTTCTCCATCAAGAGGACAACAGCTATTGAAATAGAAGAGTCTTTGTCTTTCTTTGTGCATTTTCATCATTAGTTATCTTTAAATTTTGTGTAAGTAGGTATTTTTTTTCAGGAGCATATTTCAGAGAAAAAATGAAATTATATTTAATGAAGATTGTTGTCTCTGAAAACATTAAAATATTAATTTTCATACTTGCAGTGTAAATGTAATTTTTAACTGAAAAATATAATCAAGATAATAAGTTATTAAAATGCCATGCTATTAAATAGCAAAAGTCTCTGAGAGATATCCATGCAGAAGAAGCTGTGGATATTTTAAGAACAGTTCCTGAGTCACTGGTATGTAAAGAGCCTTTTGTATAGAGAAGATTAACAGACATTTTAAACTGAAACAAATCAATTTTCTTCATATGGAGTTTCGCAGCTTTTCCTACAGCCATTCTGGAAATTAGGGAAGACATTTGCATTTAAATAAGAGTCTTTCTGATGGAAGATTATTAAATCAAGAAGATGATTCCTTGGCATTTTAAGCTTTTTTGAAGTATGCTGCACATCCAAAAAGACTGAAAAACACTGGCTTAAACAAACATTACATAACCCTAAGAAGTCTATATTTTGTGGAATTTGATGAATATATGGAGAAATACATTTGGTGCAGCACTCTTTTTACTGGCTTAATCAGTCCTATGGAATGACCTCACCTTGACGATTCTTTCTCTAGCAGCTTCCCTTTGAAAAATTTCCTTGCCTTTGGGCTATAGGTCAGTTTAACAGTATCAATCTCTTCCAGGGAATACTGCATCACTTTGTGGCTTCTACCACTCATTTGTGAACTGTTTACATTGTGCTGCTTAGGATGCAATCTTGGAAAAAGTAGAAAAATTGAAAAGATGGTTAAATTAGTGTTCTCTGTTAAAGGCATGGTACAGGACTTGCTCTATGCAAATTGTAGAAGAGGACAAGAAGACATAAGGGCCAGCTAGCAAATCAGATATGGAGCTAAGATTAGAGCGTAAATCTGCTGAATCATGATTTTAGTTTCTTTTCACTTTGTCATACTTCTTTCCTGAGTTGTGGCTAATCTTTAAGAGTCCTTGCTACTGACATGCAGCTACTTGGCCAGTGCATTGCTGAGCATCTGGCAACTGAACAAATGTACTTTGAAAAGAAAGCAAGGTGAGAAAACTATTAGGTAAAGTGGTGAGTTAATCATATTTTTATATATAGGATTGTGGAAAATGGAACTTGTGGTTGCTATTTATCACCAAAAGCTTTCATAAAGGCTTAGCTGGTTGCTAGGAATCACCATGGGATGAATATTTGTCTGACTACCAGCATTCAATTGAGGAATAGCAAAATAGAGGGTTGCTACCCACAGGGGGTTTTTAATGATCTGCATTGGATGCTGCAGGTGGGAACTTTAAGAACAGTTGAGACTTATCTGTTAAAGGTGCTAGACACAGGACTATGAGGATGATGATGCTGAGGAGAAGATTAAAGAATATAAAACCCGGTAGCTTCTGAGAAGGAACATTAAACTGAGATCTGCAATAAAACTTTTCTCTGCCTGAGAGATTTACAGGGGTATCTACTATGAAAATGATTTAGTCATTACTTCTTAGGTGGAAATAATAAATAAAAATTTATTAAATCACTCTAAAGTGGATCCACAATGACAAACTGTGACTGGAGGCTGTCTTTTGAAATAAGGCACAGAATAACTTAAAAGCTCTTAAAACAAGCAAATATTCTGTAGGCATTCTTTCTATTCTCAATCATACTGATTTCATTCCACTTACTTGGGGTCTGCTTAAGTTTAATCATAGTCTTATCTAAGTTCTCAAATTGAGGTAGGATAAATAATTTATAAGATACAATTAAATCTGCTAGAATCTGATTCTACTAGAAATAGAGTTTAACTTGTAAATTTAGTCTAAATGGAGATATTAGAGTATTCATAACATAATAACACATTTTTAATAGGTATCAAGGGTTTACTGTTGCCACTTACTGGGTTGTAATAGACCAGATTAGGTTCTGCTGATCTGAGACCTTAAAAGCATGAGGTTTTGTATGTCGTTATACACTCAGTACTGAATATATATGTGGTGTTTAATAAATACTGCCTGAGCCTGACACCTCACATAGCATATTAGCTTAGGTATTTTTCTTAGATTTACACAAATCACCCATGAGTTATATTACATGCAGTAATTGGTAGAACATTTTGAGAGGTGAAAGTCACATGAAATTAGTTGAAAATGGCTGATATTGATCTGTGACACAGGAACTAACTGTGAACATCCATAATTTGCTTCATGATAAAAAAATGTGGGCTTCTATTCTCTGACTTCAAAGCTTTTTCATCTGTTCATAACTTTAGCATGCAGGGGTCCTTCCAGTGAGAAACTGTTACAATGTTACTGTGTTTAATCTTAAACCTGCTGATGGCATGGCTTGGTTGGATTGAGTTTACTCCCAGTAAATTTATGGGACTACTGAAGGAAATTGCTACTGTGTTACTAAGGCCTTCTGATTTTAGACCAAACAGATTTGGTTTGGAAAACTACACATTTTATTTGCTCATTCCGCAGACCAATTACTGTAAATATTTTAAACTCAATATTTAATTACTAATTCCATAACAAAAAGGCACTTAAATAGTGCCGTGTTTAATGTGCTCTTTTACATTATAGCAGTATCAAGGTTAATTATGTTAATTTTTGTATTCAGTGCTCTAAAGCAACAAGCAATAGGTTCTCTAGAAAAAAAACAGACGTGTAGAGGTAACCCTTTTCACCACCCACGTTATGTTATGAGTACAACAGTGTACTCTAAATGCTTTGGCAATGAACATGAAAAGAAAAAAAAAAGCTGATCCTGAAAATACCATTAACATTATTTATTTTGAAATTGACACTGCTTGATTTTCAGGCTAACACCCAGATTTAGCTGTGTATCTCAGATAATCCGACACATACACAAATCAGCCTAAAATGTCTTTTCCTTTATCTCTATTCTATATATTTAATTTTTGGGAAAGGTGAAGAAAACATAGATCGGGAAAAAGAAATCAACTAGGGAATTTTGTTTATTATGATTGGACAGCTGCAGTTGGTCCGCCAAGGATCACTTTATGTTTTATTTTGATTGAGGAGATACCAGTCTGCCAACCGTAATTTGTACAATGCGCTATTGCAGTTGGAAATAGATGACATTTTGCAGCTGACAGTAGTTAAGGTATCATTGCTGAGCAAATTTTTTATCCGTGACATAATCAATGGTGGTTTTTTTGGTTTTATTTCTGCATACTGATGTGTTACCAATTCAATCAGTTAGCTTTTGTCAAGAATTGTAGTGTCCCCCTGCAACTTGCTTGAGGTCTAATTCTAATCTTCTTATGTTAAATTAATCACATATTTTGCAAATGCTGCTGCATAGCTTGCACGCATGTTCAAAGTTAGCAATTTTGCTGAATCAGGGTTATAATTTAATTTTTCACAACCATACCTAGCTGGAGAATGAATATTTGTCCAAACAATATTTTTTTTTTAAGCTTTCTTAGAAAAATAAGTGTACTCTTTTCTCAAATCTCCATCTTCATATTCTTGAATCTGAAGCCTTTGCCTGTGCGGCTATGTACCTTTTCTAGCCTTTGTACTGTCTTTTCATCCTGTAAGGAGACACAGCGATCCTGGTCTTCAATTTGTTTCTTGTTTCATTCATATTTTTCCATCTCTGAAGACAGATATGGAACAAAATTATACTGTCTTGTCTAAAAAATAGCTAGTGGATTCGGTGATCACCTTTTTCTTGGCTTTTAACTATACCACCAATTTTAAGTATTTTAAGCAAAAAAATCAAAAAAAAAAAAAAAACCGGAATGCCATTCTACAGCTATCATGTAGATTATGCCATGTGTCTGGATTACGCAAATTTATTTTGTACTGGGGTATGATTTAACTCAAACTAATGCCCATGCATCTACTTAAGAAAAGGGCAACAAATATACCACTGGGTTTCAAAGAAGAAAGTAATGTACTGGTTTCAATTTATAAAGGCCATGTTTGCCATTGCAGCACCTCTTATCTTTTGCTGATTTTCTCCAAATAACAAGAGCATGTGACACTGAAGCATTTCAATGTCCATTTCTTTTTCATCAAACAAGTATCAGAGCTGAAAAAAGAGTAGGATTTAGCCTTCCATGAAGAAGAAACAGCAACTTGAAGGATTCTGGTTCTATAATTTATCTAGATGGATTTCAGATAATTAAATTCCTGGTCGTGCTCCAAAATACATGTGAAAAGTAATTTTTTTGAGGAAAAAATAGACAGTAGGATATGAGAAGCATGGTGGTAGATATTCTCTAATGGGCTTTACTAATTGGCAGCTCTATGGTAATATTCTGTTGCTATAAAACAATTCTTTGAAAAAGGCTATGAAAGATTCACAGAGCAGCAGTATAGCATTGCTTCATTTCTATATCCAGGCCATTTGGGAGGTAAAGCAAAAATACTCTCAGAAATCAGATGCTTCTGGTTTGCTGCACTGCCCTGTAGTGTTTCTCTAGAAAAATGTATTTTAAAATACCAATTTTTAAGGTGTAGGTAAAGCCTACTCATCTAATTTTTATTGCACTACTTAATTTAGTGGAAGTTTTACTTGTTTTAATAGGATTTTGTCTTTACCGTTTCATCAATAATTATTTCTGCTTAACTAAATCTTGAAGTACTTTTCAGTTTGTTTTTTAAATTCCCAACTTTAGCAAAATTTGCACTAAGAACTGAGTTTTGTATCATTGTATACTTAGCTGAATAGTAAGATTTCAGATTATTATCTTAAAGAATTACAGCATGCACTTCTACTTCTTTGTGTAGGATGCTAATTATTTTCAAAGTACTAGACATATTCTTTACTTGAAATATTTACAATCAAAAATAAAATGGGTATGAGTGTTAAGGAGAATGAAACAGGAAAATAACCCACATGATTTATTCAGTCTGGAGAAGAGAAGCTCCAGGGAGACCTTGGAGAACCTTACAGTGCCTAAACTGGCCTACAAGAAATCTGGAGAGGGACTTTTTACAAGGGCTTGTAGCGACAGGACAAGGGATAATGGCTTTAAACTGACAAAAGAGAGATTTAGATTAGATATTAGGAAGAAGTTCTTCCCTGTGAGAGTGGTGAGACACTGGCACAGGTTGCCCAGAGAAGCTGGGGCTGCTCCATCCCTGGCAGTGTTCAAGGCCAGGTTGGATGGGGCTTGGACCAACCTGGTCTAGTGGAAAGTGTCCCTGCCTGTGGCAGGGGGAATGGAACTAGGTGATGTTTCAGATTCCATCCAACACAAACCATTCTGTGGTTCTATGACTTGCATAAATCCCAAAATATTTTTATTTATAGTATTTCATCCATTGTGTACTGGCCTGTCTGGATTACAACACTGAAAAGTAATTCAAGATTGAAGACCTAGAGGAGTACCTCTTCTTCTTTGCAATATACAGCCTCTGTCTTTCCTGTGACTGATAAATGTATTTCAACCAAAGGTATCAAAGGTCAGAATTAAAACTACTAGCTTTAATGCTTTCTGGAGAAATACCTCAGGTTCTTGCTTCATCATTGGCCAAAGACATTTACTGAGACATGTACTTAAGAATGAGAGTAGCTCCACTGATGTCACTAAAATCAAGCCTGTATTTACTTGCTGAACTGACAGGCTTCTTAGGTAATGCTGATGTCTTTAGATTTGGAATTTGGACAATTTAGATTTAGTTGGGTTTTGAGGTTTTACACTGTGATACTATGAAACAGCCTATTTCATTACAATTATTTAAAGTGGGAAGCTTGTACAAGTTGTTCACCTCAATGTCCCTGTTTTAGAGATGAGTGAAATGGAACTACTGTCTCCCACTATTTTCTCTGCAGAATTGCAAGGTATTGTAAATAATTTTACAGTGAAAGATATGAATATGAGGAATTCTATTTTTATTGGCCATGTGCTTATAATTCTTCAAGTGCTAGGAATCATATCTTGCATCTCACTTGTGCTTATTTTGAGTGATTATTTGCTGTAATGCAAAAAATGAAGCTGAAAAAACAACTTAAAATCAGTGACGTGCCAGCAGTTTTACAACACACTGAGTCTAGAGTTGCCAGAAAAGCACAAAAAAGAAATGCCATGCAGTGGTGAGATTTTTAGTGAGGGAAAGTCAGCTGTATCTGGAAGATTGCCAGAATGCTTTCTTCAAAAGACTGTGTACCTTCTTGCATAGATCATTGTCCATACTTGCAGCATGTTGCAGGGAATATGACTGACTCAGTGTTCTATTTTCAGCTTACTGTCATGTTTGTGCAACCCATCAGTTTTCAAAAGTGGCTATGATTACCTAGGAGCAAGCTTTATAGCTTTGTTTATCTTTGCTCTGTCCATTGCAACTAATTCCAGTAGTTTGTTTTATTTAAGACCTGTGACATAATCAGAAAACTATTCACATGACAGTCTTCCTTGCTTTTTCTTAGGTAGATGGCTATTTCCTCCAACTGTGCACTTTAATTCAAGTTGTGTAATTGGTATAGTTTTTATTAAGTTTCCCTGAAAATATTTTGTAGTCTTGACTTCTGGGTGGAACTACTAGGGGAAAAAAGGAGATGCCTGGATCCATGTTTCAGCAGCCTAAAAGAATTGTTTCATGCCATCACTGAATTCAGTCTTTAGCACTCAGAGGAATCTGCAGTGTCTGGTTTGGACAAGAATTCTACATTTTATTTGCATAGTATTGAAAGGAGATCTGGTTGAAAATAGAACTTGTGAAAGAAGGCAAGTTAGCTGTGATTGAGAGAGCAATGAAAATGAAATGACATTTCAATAAGGTATTTTCTACAGGAAATAATGGGCTATATATTGCACTGTTTCCATGTGGGAAAGAAATATGAGATTGACAACAATCATGGCTCATACATTTGGCTGCAGACAAGGGGTTAAATAATCCATTAGCAGGAGATTAATGAGTTGGTTTTGCTCTCAGGCAACACCATGGTGTTCTTTTCCCTTTCTAATTATATCAATATGCCTCTTAAATGTTGATTTTGTGCTAGCTGGCTGCTGTGCCAGGTCATGCACGTAGTGGAAAAGTCATGGTGTATCATGACAACTTATTTCTTCATTCTGGATGGCAGATATTGTTGACATACAAGTTATTTTCCTTTGTATGAAGTAATAATGACTGCCACTGATACATTGCATAGAAATTGTGAAAAATAAGTTATATCCAATGAGACAACTCAATGAATAAAAAAGAGGTTAATGATACCTGAAGTCAATCAAATTCATGTTCTGAGTTTGACTGCCTTTAGTGGACAGAAGTAATCCCCCACAATGAGTTTCTGCTGTTCTGGGAGTACCTTTTGTCAGCTCTCTGAGTGACCACCCCAACAGCACTGTGCATTTCTCCTTTTGAGACAGCAAAACACACAGTAGTTGGTGGTGGTCAGAGAAAACCA
The DNA here is from genome assembly GCA_032466535.1 of Forpus xanthops. Taxonomy (NCBI): domain Eukaryota; kingdom Metazoa; phylum Chordata; class Aves; order Psittaciformes; family Psittacidae; genus Forpus; species Forpus xanthops. The sequence goes on along the minus strand of JASSUY010010054.1, from coordinate 74,193 downwards.
GAAATTCTTTGTAGGACTCCTACCAGCAATACAAAGCAATGTACACACTGAAAATACCCACATTTATAAAACCTCAAATATTACAGTGGAAAATGTGATCATGAGGTGGTCTGGTTCGAGATCCTCAGGATACTGAAAGAGCATGCAGCAAGCTCACTGCCCTGGATTTCAACAGAGCAGACTTGGGCCTCTTCAGGAACCTGCTCAGTAAAGTTCCATGGGAGATAGCCCTAAAGGGCAGGGGCGGCCAAGACTGTTGGTTGATATTCAAGGATCACCTGCTGCAAGCTCAGGAGTATAGCATCCTGATCAGAAGGAAGTGCAGCAGGAGGACCAGGAGACCTCCTTGGATGGATAAGGAGCTGCTGAGGAAACTTTGAGGGAAAAAAAGAGGTTCATAAAAGGTGGAAGCAAGAACAGGTGGCCTGTGAAGAATACAGGGATGTTGTCCGTGAACCTAGGGACCAGGTTAGGAAAGCTAAGGCCCTGTTAGAATTAAATCTCGCTAGGGATGTGAAAGATAATAGGAAGAGACTCTATAGTTACACTGCAAATAAAAGACAGGATAAGGACAATGTGGGCCCTCTGCAGAAGCTATCAAGGGAACTGTCTACCCTGGATTTGGAGAAGGTTGAGGTCCTTATTGACTTTTTTGCCTGTCTTCATCGGCAAATGCTCTGACCACATCACCCAAGTCTTGGAAGGCAGACACAGGGACTGTGAGAATGAAGACCTTAGGCCCACTGTAGGAGAGGGTCTGGTTCGAGACCATCTTAGGAACCTAAACATAGACAAGTCCATGGGGCCTGAGGAAATCCATCTGAGGATCCTGAAGGAGCTGGCAAATGAAGTTGCTAAGCCACTGTCCATCATATTTTGAAAAATCATGGCAGTCAGGTGAAGTTCCAGACGACTGGAAAAAGGGAAATACAACCCATATTTTCCAGAAAGAGAAAATGGATGAGATGGGGAACTACATACCAGTCAGCCGCACCTCTGTGCCTTGCAAAATCTTGGAGCGGATTGTCCTGGAAGGCATGCTGAGGCACACGAAAAACAACAAGGTGCTTGGTGACAGCCAGCATGGCTTCACTAAGGGGAAATTCTGCCTGACGAATTTGGTGTCTTTCTATGGCGGGGCTACGGAAATTAAGGACAGGGGAGAGCAGCAGTTGATGTCACTTGTGCAAAGCGTTTGACACTGTCCCACACAACGTCCTTGTCTCTAAATTGGAGAGACATCAATTTGATAGATGGATAAAGAACTGACTGAATGTCTGCGCACAAAGAGTTGTGCTTAATGGTTCAGTGTCCAGCTGGAGACTAGTAACGAGTGGTGTACCTCAGGGTTTAGTGTCCAGACCAGTCTTATTCAACATTTTTGTCAGTGACATGGACAGGGAGATTGAGTGCACCCTCAGCAAGTTTGCTGGTGAGACCAAGCTGTGTGGTTTGGTTGATACATTGGAGGAAGGGAATGCCATCCAGAGGGACCTTGACACGCTTGTAAAGTGGGCTAATGCCAACCTGATGAAGTTTAACCATGCCAAGTGCAAGGTCCTACACCTGGGTTGGAGCAATCCCAGGCACACATGCAGGTTGGGCAGGGATGAATTCAGAGCAGCCCTGCAAAGGACTTGGGGATGTTGGTCGATGAGAGAATGAACATGAGCCCGGAGTGTGCACTTGTAGCCCAGAAAGCCAAATGTATCCTGGGCTGCATGAAAAGGAGCATCACCAGCAGGTTGAAGGAGGTGATCTTGTCCCTCTTCTCTGCTCTCGTGAGACCTCACTTGGAATATTGTGTGCAGTTATGGTGTCCTCAACATGAAAAGGACATGGAACAAGTCCAGAGGATGGCCACAAAGATGATCAGGGGACTGGAGCACCTCCCCCATGAACATAGGCTGAGAAAGTTGGATCTGTTCTGCCTGGAGAAGAGAAGGCTGTGTGGAGGCCTCCTAGCAGCCTTCCAGTATCTGTAGGGGGCTATAGGGAAGGTGGGAATGGACTATAAATTAGGGACTGTAGTGAGAGGACAAGGAGTAACGTGTTCAGACTTAAACAGGGGAAGTTTAGATTGGATCTGAGGAAGAAATTCTTTACTGTGAGGGTGGTGAGGCACTGGAATGGTTGTCCAGGGAATTTGTGAATGCTCCAATGCTGGTGGTGTTCAAGGCCGGGTTGGACATAGCCTTGGGTGGCATGGTTTAGTGAGAGGTATCCTGGGCATTGCAGGGGGGGTTGGAACTAAATGATCCTAAGGCCTTTTCCGACCCTAAGTATTCTATGATTCTGTTATTCTAAACTTGAGGAAAATCTAGGAATGAAGAGAGTAATCCAGCTAGTTCCTGATTGCCAGTAGATCTATTATCACTTATTAGTGCCCACCCAGCTTTCACTGTGCACTTGACAATTTCTTATTAGTATTCATAGAACCACATGCAACAGTCAAAACCACAGATCACTAGGATATTTATTAGGAAATTAGACTCTTGAATAAGAAATGTGATTCAGTCTTCTGGTAATATATTATCTTGACCTCTGTATAGGCTTTTGCCAATTTTATGACAAAGTAACATTAAATTGAGTGGGTGGTGTAAGCTAGGAAGGATTACATGGACCAGAGGGAACAGATCCTGTTACTGTTGCGTTCCAGATATTTCTAATTTGAGGGTTTTCATAGGACAATAGTTTTGGAATAGTACACAGTACTTGTTTACAGGATTTAGTGAACTTCACTGAAACATATGTTCAACTTTCCCTCTTTTTTAATAAAAATTTTTGTTTCTTAGTTTCTGTAAAAAGGCCCTAGATACATGAAGTGAGCTACGTATAAAGTATGTTAGAAGGGTATGTGGGAGTCCTCCATCAGAGGCCTTTCAAAGCAGGTTCTTCCACAGAAGAAGTGTGGTCGGTTGTGGGCACAGAGAATGGTGAAAGGGAACTTGCAGACATGTATTCACATGGAATATATTAAGCACATTCCAATTGCTCCTCTGGGTTTCCCCAATAGCTTGAATCTCTACATCTGACTTGCTTGGTTTTATGACCTCTTATTTCCCCTCCTTTCATGCTCTTGATGTTCTTTCTCCTTCAGCATGGCTTTGTCTGCCCACACAATTTGTTTCTGTAATGTGCTTCATCATTCTAGAAGTTGAAAGCAGTGCACTTTCCATCCTTACTCTCTACTCTTTCCTAGGCTGAATTTCAGTATATTCATATGTTAATGGGTAGCTATGCAGTGCTTTTATATTAAATGCCTTGCCACACATGTGCCAGCTGATTCTTGAATCATCTTAGAGTGTGATTGTAAGTATTATAAACTGTAACAGGCTTCTCTTTCACATTCTGAGTTGAACTCAGATGTTCCCAGATTCCTTCCCTGCATTTCTATTGCTAAGCTTTTCTAAGAGCACTGAATAACGAGTAATCCTGCTCCACATCAAAACTTTGAGATGCATTTTAGAATGCCATTTGTAATTACGTTTGTCATTCCACAACATTTGGCATGCTGCTGCTGGTGGCCTACTTGTTGACAAGTAACAGATTTTGTGACAGGCCACACAATATACCATAAAATAGTGAGTATCAACACTGAGCAATCAATCAAAGTTGCTTAATAATACAAAGAGATTATTATTTGAGAAATACTAAGTGTTCTTAGGACCCTACCCAGAGATGAAGGTGGCTTTGCTAACTCATGCTGCCATTAGACCAACAAGGCATACTTTTTTAATGCAGGAGTTGAGAGAACTTCTGTGTTTTGATCTTGTCAAGGTAGATAGGAAAAACTTTAAATAAGGGGATGAGGGACAAAAGTGGCTGGTCTAGCAGTAAAAAACCACATTGAGCAGTCAAGCTCAGAAAAGAACTTGCATTTTGATTTATGCTTTGTAGCTACTGCTGTGTGCTTGCAAAAAAAGACAGGGAGAGAAATGATTGGACTATATTCACTGTAGCAGTGTGGGAACTAAGCACTTTTGCTAAATCATTATTAAAGTAGGATAGAAATTAGTTGCAGCCTCTTAGCTAAGCTTCCATAAACTAATGTAGCCCAAAAAGATATCATTTTTCAGGCAACTAGCTGAATTGAGAGCCAGTAAGATGTTAATTTTCATCTAAACTCTATTTTCAACCATTGTGTATTTTGTAATAATTATGTACTAAGAACAGCTTCTTACACTACGAAAGTTTGCATGGCTCTTCTGTACAGAATGTTTGACAAGCTTGAATATGATGCTTTACTTGTAGTTATGTGTAAATTAATCTGCATTAATTCCTTTGCTGCCATTTTTTGAGTGCTATCTGTTCTCACACTAGCCTGTTATAAGGTAAGCTTTTATTATCTGCAAGCAGTCAATAGCCTTTTTGTAAGATAGCATATAATTTTCACCTTTTCAAACAATAATTATCAAGAGAAATTTTTAATCTGAAGTTTGATTAAAAAAAAAGAAAAACAAACAACAGCCACAACCAAACCACACAAAAAAAATGGAGGAAGGCACATGAGTTTTAAGGTTGTGGATATAAGAAGGCTGAATGATTACCTGTGGAAGGAAGTATTAACTATGGAAGATGGCCATTAGAAGACAATGTTTGTCATTTAGTCTGAACTGCAAGTGTCAATGTTTTCATATTGGATCATACTCTGACTCACTTTAAAATAGAGAGAAATATACACGCTGATGGGGAACTAGTCCAAAGTCTGCTCTTAGCAGCAGCATGGAAATAACCAGCACCTAACTGGCATTGCTAGCTGCCTTGCCTTATTTTCCAAAGATTATTAAGCAAGATCAACAGCCCTGAAGAAACAAGCTGATCTTTGCTCATGCTGCCATGAACACCTATTGAATCATAGTAGGTGCAGCCAAGCCTTCCAGGTGGTCAAGAGGCAGCTTCATTCTTTGACTTTAGTGAAAGCAACTGTCTCTTTCAGGGGAAACTAGAGGAAAAAAGATCACTGCTTTGTGGCAGCTGGAATAGAAAGAAGGAATATCAGAATGACTCAGGGACAAAGAGAATGAAATAACTAATGACTGACTGGGAGAAATGCTTCAGGGCATGATAACCTATGTGTTTTTTACCTAGTAGCAATTTTTACTTGTACCAGTTATGTGAGGTAATATAGACAAGTTCAGCCTCATAGTCTGCACTTCCTAGCTAGAACACTGCTTCCAGTGGTGTTAGTCAACATGAGGGTAGCCGCAGGAATATTTACTACTGGTTCTAGTTTTGGTGAAATGGCCTAGAGTGCTAAAGGAATGTAAAACAAACTGTAAGAATGCATACAGTTTTTGAGATACCAACACCCAGATGCTCAGCTATTGCAGTTTTCTGTTTTTAACTCTTAACAGTCCAAAAGCTGTATGACCAAGGAACTAGAAACTTAAAGAGCTTCTGAGAGTAGCTCTTGTTTAGCCAGGGATGTGTTTCCAGAAGGAGGATATGTATATTGGGTCCAATGCAAATTGCTAGCCACTATGGCAGTCTGACCAATGATGAAGAGCCCAAATTCTCATTACAAGGCTATCTTTTATATATCCCATCATATTGTTGACACAAGGCCCCAGTGGTCTACTAAAGTCTTTATTATGATGTAGCAGAGTCTCTTTCATTAGTATCATTATAGAACTTCGGGAAATGGTGGACATATACAGGAACAAAAATACTAGAGTCAGGAGGTAAACCTGAATGGAGCCCTGCTCCATGTAGATATATCTGCTAATGTAGACGAATAAAACCTACTGATACGGGAACTGCTGTTCAAACCAGAAAATATGAGCCTGAATTCTGATACAGCTACTAAAAGGAATAAAACTGTAGCCAAGAAGACCCTTTAATGGTGTGTCATGAACTTTGGAGAGAAAACAATTTCCTAGGGTTTTTTTAATTCATAGTTTTCTAACAGCATTCAAATTGAAGTTTTGGAGAATTGGTACCTTATGTTGGTAGCTGTCTAGCTTAAGATTTATGGTTCAGACCAAGCCCAGATAAATAATTGTCACTGGTAGTTTCATCTTGGCAGTGTTCTAACTTTTCTGATTAATTTAGAGATTGCTAAGAAGATGGCATTTGTGCCAGAGGAAATCTGAATAATCCAACATCTTTGTTGCAAGTTTGATGGAAAAAATGAAGCACCATGAATACATTTTTGGTTCTGTGATTAACTACAATAAATTAGAATTCTCAGTGAAAAGACCTTTATGAAATGTCATTATTTTTATAAAGACACTATATATTAAATAATTTAAAACTCAGTTCCTTAATTTAAAATATCCTTTTCTTATATTGCAATTATGCAAAATGCCATATCCTCATGGAATTTCTGTTACAGTTTTCAATTAAATTAAAGCAATATCTCCTAAGGGGGAAAACAAGGTCTGACTCATTTATGGGTACTTGCATGGTAGCCAAATGCTGGGGTGTTACAAAATTTTCAAAGAATATTATTTATTTTATATTTTTTGAAGTAATTTTTGTGCTAGCGTGAACCTGACATAATAAATGTTTGGCAGTTGGCATGGAAAAAAGTCTGTTCTATTGCAATTACATTTACTCAGTATTAGTAATATGTGGTAGCTTTGAATAGAAAGCTCTTATATTAAAGAAAGATTCTAGAAGTATTTATTTGGATTCTAGTGTTGTGAGGCATGTGTGTGCTTGCTGTGACTTTGATGACATGCACATTTTAGACAACCTAAAATCTGACTTATAAAATATTGCTACTAGACCATCGGGTTTTTAAAGACTGTCTTAGATTCTCATCTCATTTACAAATTAATATTGGATACCCTGTTATGCTAGTGTAATGGTGCTTACCTTTTCCTGATCTGTGAAAAGTGGAACTGTTATTTGTCCTTGCCATTTCACTAGGCAGAGAAAACAGAGGTCCCCCCTGGGAAAGAGCATAATAAAAGCCTGTAACAAGGAGAAATTTGAAGGTTGGTGATGCTGAAAGATAATTCTTTTAGCTACACCTGTGCATTAATTTGGAAGTTTTGTAAAATAGAGCAGCTAATGCAGATTCCTTCCCACTATTTGATTCAGGCTATAGGATAACTGTTACTTGAAAGGTCAGATTTTAGAGCTTTTACTTCATCAGCCAGTTAAGGGATTTACTTGTAAGTATCCAGAAAATAGGCTCTCAAAGAGTAAGTGCTATCATTTTATAAAGCATTTCTTAAGCAGGGAAGTGGTTTCTTTAGGAACAGAACTCAAATCAGCACTACTATACTCTCAGTAATTCAGGTTTAGTTTTTCTAGCCTAATTCTTGAAGTTTTTCACTTTTTTTTGTAGATGGCACAAATGAAACCAATGCATACCTGTCAACAGAAAAAACAATTCTATATAAGCTGCAGGAGGAGATTGAAATTTTTTGGTAGCAAAGCATGTAATAAAAAGCCATCTTTCTAGCTTCCTTAAAATCATTGTCTCTTGAGGTTAGTAGAGGTACATTAATAATGATTAGCAAGTATATATCAGCAAAGAGACTGTCAGAGCTGAAATACAGTTTCATGAAGATCTCTCATGAGTCACTGGGAAATTGGCTGCCATTTTGTGTCAGTCTTTCCACACTTTGTTTTTTCTGTTTCCTTCATTGTGAACTAATTGCCAAAGTTGTTCTCTTTAGTATAGGCTTAGGACTTGCTACTTCCTTTGCTGGTAGACAGGCAAAGAAATCCAAAATTAAAATTATCCAAGAACATTGTTATTCATAACTTCTGAGATCTGGGAGCTTTTTCATAGTACGTAACAGAAACAGAAGCTCTGAGTATGCATTGTGAATGAGCATAGGAGAGTGATTCATACCAAACCTAATATAGAGTATGTGTCTGATGTGATGGGAACTCAAGTCTGACTCATTTTCTTAATAAAAATATGAGCATCAGTTTGGGGTGCTTTCAACCAGAGAGTGCTCCCATGCTACTAGATCATGGAGTTTGTTTCTGCTTCCTGTGTCCTAATGAGTATTTGCTTTTTCCCAAAGAAGTGAAATAATTTTGTCAGGAATGAGTGTTTTGGTGTCCCAGTAGTTAGGATGTTCTTCCGGGAAATCTAAGTCATGTTTTTGCTTCAAGTTAAATAAAGCAGAAATTTGAGTATGTGTGTTCCACATCCTGTCTTAGTGCCATAACCTCCAGGATAGGTGCAAAATTGAGGTTTCTGATCTTAGATTGGACTGGAAATTTCTGTTAGGCCAGGACACAACTTCCTGGTGAAAGCTTTATATGTTTCCATGAGCAATTGTTGTTTTGGTGCATGGATTCTCTGAATTGGAAAACCAAACTTTATGCAAGGCAAGGAGAGAGGAGGAAAAAAGAAATCTTGACTGGTTGTATGCAATATTTATCTCTCAGTGTGAATATTTAGGGCATTTGCCCCTGGTGAGGTATGCTGCCATGGCAGCTCACTAGTTGTCATAGGGGATTGCACCCCACCTTGTTTTGCTTTCAGATGTGATGATTCAGAGAACATGGCCTGGCTACAGGAGGGGGGGAAAGTACTTTTAAACTTGCAAATCTCTAGTTTTGTTTAACAGGCTGAACTTATCTGGCATGTCTAAATGATTCCTGTAAAATGCTGGTGGCAATAGTGAGGAAGTTAACAGCTCAGGCTCTCAGGGCAACCTGGATATTTACCTTGAAATAGCTACCAACAGTTGGCAGTAACATTTGACATTTCAGTGAAATTGCTACTGACTTCTCATCTTAGTGCCAAAAATTCTAGAGTTCTTTCCCAAATGGAGATGAGGAAATTTGCAGACTGGTGTTCTTGAGACCTTTTTCTCCTTTAAGATTATAGGGCAGGCTCTCATCACTCGTGGCCTCTTGATTAAAGGTAATTGGACCTTGGCAATTTTACTTTCCCTCTTTCTTGGACTGCTGGGTGTTTTGCATGCTTACGTGGGTTATCCACTGGAGGTTAGCACAGTAGGTTATTTTGTTGCCTGATGCCTCTACACTAGGGGTGGCCAAACTTTTTTGACGTATTGGCTGCACAGTGATTTACAGATTAAAGCTCTGGTCTGCAACGGTGCCAGCAAGGCTGCTGTTCTCTCTCGCTGACACATTGCAATGCTTTAAGCTACAAACTCTTTGCTTACCCTTTCAGTCTTATTATGGTTCTTATCCCACATTTCCTTTTGGCACAAAACACTCCATTATTTCTGCTTTGTCCTGGGCTCCACTCCTATCTCTGTCTCAAGTGACTCATGAAAATGACAGAACAAATAGAAATAACTGATTGTGGTCTGTCTTGCAGAGGGGACACAGAAGGGACAGTTTCTGCTGCAATATAGAGTACAAAACTGGGCCAGATATTGTCCTTAGGTTAGAGTGTGGCCATGCATGAGCAGCTGTGTTTGCAACAGGTGTTCTTTAAGGAATGCATCTGTGTTTTTCTCTCAAAGATTGCACAGGTAGTTGGGCTTACATTTAGGATACACACACACACAAAAAAAAAAAAAGTATTGAAGAAAAAGAGAAAATACAAAGACCCAAAGATGTGGAGGCACTGACATTTCTGTGGGTCTGTTGCTGAGTTTCTTGGAAAAAGACCTGTCATTGTAAGAATATGTGAAATGAGAGGGAAAGTGTCTTACCATTTTTTCCCCCTAGTTTTACTCAGTAAGTCCTAAGAACAGTTTTACCATTTCAGAGCAAAGGCTTCTCCTGGTCTAGTATTTGCTTTCAACACAAGCAATTTTTCAACAGTATTTTGATTTTGTCAGCCATGAAGTTGGGGCTGTTCAGCCTGGAGAAGAGAAGGCCGTGTGGAGATCTCATAGCAGCCTTCTAGTATCTGAAGGGGACCTATAGGGATGCTGGGATGGGACTCTTCATTAGGGACTGTACTGAGGGGACAAGGGGTAACAGGTTCAAACTTAAACAGGGAAGTTTAGATTGGATCTGAGGAAGAACTTCTTTACTTTTCGGGTGGTGAGGCACTGGAATGGGCTGCCCGGGGAAGCTGTGAATGCTCCATTCCTGGTGGTGTTCAAGGCTGGGTTGGAGAGAGCCTTGGGTGACATGGTTTAGTGGGAGGTGTCCCTGCCCATGGCAGGGGCATTGGAAATAGATAATCTGAAGGTCCTTTCCAACCCTAACTATTCTATGATTCTATGATTCTATGACTAGGGAAGTGTCAGAACAGGAAAAGGAGGAGCATACATAATCCCTTTAACATTTTTTCAGCTACTTCAACTACCAATATTTTTTAGCTTGAGACTTTGTAAGCCTAATGTGACTTGTCTGTTTAGTTACCTGCAATAGATAGTTCTCTCAAGTACTTATCCAGACTTCCTCTGAGTCCATAGAAACATTTTGTACGGCATTAAAAAATAACCTTTTTTTGTGGGTTGTTTTGTTTGGCTTCTTTGAACCTGGCTCCTACTAATTTCTTTCCTAGCAACTTACATATCTGAAATTTGTGATTAAATGTAAGCTGTCTTTTCATTTTATTTTGATTGTCTTAAAAGCTAAGGTTGGGGTGGGCTATGTTTATTATTACCATTATTTCTTATGGTAGTTTTACTTAAGGTATTCTAACCTTTCACAATGAATCTAAAATTGTGTATCCATGTAATGAAGGCAAAGTTATCACAGGAGTCTGTAGGAACTAATTGATGGAACTTTTAAAATTTGATAAAGCTTATGGGGAAGAATTCCTTATTAAAACACTTCTTCTCTTGGTGAAGGTAAAAAAAGAGAATCCTGGTTTCAGATATCTGTTTTCTGTTCTTCTTAGTGAAAAATGTGCAGAGTGTGTGAGTATGGGCACAGAAGAGGCTGGTCTGGGCCATTAAGGCCTATTAGTGCACTCAGAGCCCTGCCATAGCACATGAACTGTATGGCTGATGTACAAAGCACTTTTACAGGGGTAGCCCTCCAAACACATTTTTATCTTAAGTGACTTAGGAAAGGGTGAACTGATTTAGAAAAACAAACAAACCCAATCTGTTGTTTTCAAATGTTTACAGACTAATTCCAAGCCTTTTCCAAATGTTTGCATTGATTCAGAATTGTTTCTTTATTTTATTTTGCTCTGTCCCTTCTGTTTGGGTCTGTTGTACTGCTCTGGTGGTCTTACATTGGTGGTAAAAAACAGTATAAAAGCTGCTCCCATGTCTGTCAGCTTATCTGCTTCTTCAGTGTTCCTGCTGAGCTCCTGGGCTCTTTACTGCAGGAACTGTAGTAAAGTTACTTAAATAACTTTATCAGCAGGACACAGAGATTTTAGGGACCATCTTCCACTCAGTCTGAGTATTCAGATTTGATCTAAACTTTCTACTAACTTGAAACATCTTGATTGCTACCAAGAATAGGGATGTCTCCTACAGAAAGCAGAAGAAAAATCCCTTCAAAGTGTATTATTGGTGGCTTATTGGAAAGACAGTGCTGGCAGTAGTTAAACAACTGAAAGAACCAACTTACAAATAGTTATACATGTCATTAGATATTGAAGGTGAAGAATGGATTTTAGTTTTTTTTATTTTTTCTTGTGTATCCATCTGGTTGCATTAAGATCTAGAACTGCATCAGAGTTATGTATAGGGCCTTAAGGCATGACATACTCTAGAGACTTTAAATAAAGGCTTAAACAATTTTGTAGAGTTAAGTTTGTCCAATATTCTGTCTGTTACCATTAAAGAAAGGGTCCCTGGCTTTAGCTTATCATGTGGCCAGATCAACAAAAAATCAGCAGATAAGTAGTAACTTTTGAACACATTAGAAAGGGATGCTTTCATTGTAAAACTGACTATGATGTAATTATATATATTTGGAAATCCTATTTTATAAAGAGTAGAAAAAGAATTGGTTCTCAGTAGAATAATTTAAAGATGTATCCACTGCACCTAGTGTGCAGAGGTATCTGAAATTCATCCAGGAGAACATGTCATGGTTTAAGTCCGGCTGGTAACTCAGAACCACTCAGCTGCTTGCTGGGTTGGACCAATCCAAGGCACACATACAGGTTGGGCAGAGATGAGATTCAGAGCAGTCCTGCGCAGAAGGACTTGGGGGTGTTGGCTGATGAGAAAATGAATATGAGCCGGCAGTGTGCTCTTGCAGCCCAAAAAGCCAACCGTATCCTGGGCTGCATCAAAAGGAGTGTGATCAGCAGATTGAGGGAGGTGATCCTGCCCCTCTACTCTGTTCTCATGAGACCTCACTTGGAGTATTGTGTGCAGTTCTGGTGTCCTAACATACAAAGGACATGGAACTGTTGGAACAAGTCCAGAGGAGGGCCACGAGGATGATCAGGGAACTGGAACACCTCCCCTATGAAGATAGGATGAGAGAGTTGGGTCTGTTCCGCCTGGAGAAGAAAAGGCTGCGTGGAGACCTCATAGCCTTCCAATATCTGAAGGGGGCCTATAGGGATGCTGGGATGGGACTCTTCATGAGGGATTGTAGTGATAAGACAAGGGGTAACGGATTCAAACTTAAACAGGGGAAGTTTAAATTGGATCTGAGGAAGAAGTTCTTTACTTTTCGGGTGGTGAGGCACTGGAATGGGTTGCCCAGGGAGGTTGTGAATGCTCCATTGCTTTCGGTGTTCATGGCTGGTTTGGATATAGCCTTGGGTGGCATGGTTTAGTGGGTGGTGTCCCTGACCATGTCAGGGGGGTTGGAGCAAGATGATCTTAAGGTCCTTTCCAACATTAACTATTCTATGATTCTATGATTTTCCCAAACCTTAAGACTTAAACCACAACACATGTGAATGAGTCAAATATCTGAAAGGCTAATAAAGGCTCCAGGAGGTCCTGACATTTAAAAGAAATACCAGAAGGACTGTAAACAATAAGTGTTTAACAAGTGCTGACTTAAAGCTACTGAAGACATAATTGGTTTAAATTTACTGTTAGGAATGATAAAGTGTACAAGGTCTGGCTTTGATGTATGGCCAGAACCACCAGTATGATAATTCCTGCCACTTTGATGTGGGTACCTGGGCTACAGATTTTGGAATTCTATGTGGTTTTAGGCAACCTAGGTTCTGCCAGGGCCAAAAATGGAGGAGAAATGTGCAATCCATAAAAGTCAACCACAGAAAAAAGTCAGTGACAGGGAAATTAGTCAAATAACATTAGGAGTCTCAACTGAACCCATGAATGTCAATACATGTAGCATGAAATTACATTGACATGATTTGTTGGGCCTAAGTGCAGTGCTCTGACATGATGTATAGCACCTTTTCTTGAGTGCAACAGAAAATGAGGGCCTCTGGCATATCGCTTAGTTTGCTACAGTACCTTACCTTAGACCTAAGGTACCTAAAGCAGGCATCTTAACATCTAAATAGTGGCTGCTGTCATCTTGATAGGAAGAAAACAGTGGTTATGACCCCAGTTCCTATGGAGGTCATTCTTGGAAAACACAGTGCACTTAAGAAAGTCGGTATAGGCTTTCTTATTCAAGTGTATTTTCATGGGTCATAGTCAAACAAATTCTGAGCCCTGAGTAACTGTACCATTCAAGATGTAGTATGGTAAATTAAAGATCATTAAATAGTGCTTACATGAAGCTGCACCAGAACTGGCAGTTACATCTAAAGAAAGAGAATCCATAGTCATAATTGAAAGTTCTCTGAAATCACCATCTCAGTGTGCAGCGAGCAGCCAAAAAAAGCTGTTAAATTGCTGGCCTTATCAGAAAAAGTGCTGAGAACAGGACAGAGAGACACTTACATAAAAACCTGATGTTCCCACATGCTAAGTACATGTACTTCTGATTTCTGCTTTTCAAGAAGAGATAGTGGAGGTAAAGAAGGTTCATAGGAGGGCAATTTACATGATAATGGAGATAGAAGATCTGCCTTAGGAAGAGCAACTGAAACAGCTCAGACTACTTAGTTTGAAACAGGGAAAGCTAGAAAGGGTTATAATCAAGGTTTACAGGCATGAAGGTGTTGGATAAGATGAATGTATATGTTAATTAGCTGTTCAAATGTCACTGTTAGAATTAGAAGATGCTGAAACTAGCAGGAGATACATTTAAAATAGATAATCTTTTCAAAGGCAGATAGCTAATTTTGGTATGTGTTACCACAAAAGGCTGTGTAAAAAGTATCAATGGGTTCAGAAGGGTTTAAATGAACCCATTATCATCTTGTCCATAAACAGACACTGAAAAAAATAGGCAGGGAGGTACTTTTTAACATCCCTAACCTGGAGATTTTGATTGTTGGAAAGCAGAAGAATGACATCAGATAAAGACCAGGCTTGTGTATTCTCCCTAGTTAGTGTCTCTTCTGCCACTGTTCAGGATCCCAGGCCAAGAAGGACCACGGGTCTGATCCAGGATGACATTTCCATGTTATTTTTAAATGTAAATGTCACTAATCAATGATGGAAAACCTACAATAATACAACTTGGAGGCATTAACTAACTCTCTAAGTAATTATCTGTGGTCAAATTACATATTTCCTGAAATTAATATAACAAAGTAGTTAGATTGCCAATCAGGATCCTCCTTACATACCAAATAGCTGAAGTTGAAGAGTTTTCAGAAGAATTCATCAGATTGATGATTACAATTACCGATATTATGTACATATCTACTATAGAATATTGGTAATTTGCAGCAGATAAATCACTCTCATTGCATCCAGTTGCCACTTTTAGATGCCTTTTTCATTAGTATAGTTGTATTATTGTTAAGTACAAAGGAGAAAATGCTCTGAATAACAGAATAGTTTTGGTTGTTCTTGTAACTCCGAAGTTGGAAAGGAAAAAATGTTTGCTTATTTGAACTCCTAACCTTTTGCTCTGGAATTCTTGCATCAGTGTGTTTCATGATAATTCTGGCTTCAGACATGTCAGAAATATCACTGAGATAGTCTCTTTTGCAGATATTTGATACTTCCACTTCCAACTGAGATCAGAAAGTGTGGAGAAGTGTGATTTTTTGCTTGTTTGTCTCAGCTAACAAACTCTTTGAAAGCTTGGAAACAGAACCTGCTTTTCCCTCATCTTTGTGGCATTAGCGTGATTGGTGCTATATATATTTAAAGTTCCAGTCCAGATAAACCTAGGGTTTTAGCATTTTTCTTTTATACAAACAAACACATTTGTCTTTAGTAATGTAGTCTCCAGTAGCCTTACATGATATACTAAATAGCAGGAAATCACATCTGCTGGATTTTATATTTGTAGATGGTTTGTGGAATTCCTGTAAGAGAGTAATTTTATAGTTCAGCTGCTAATTGCTAGCACAACATCTTTGTCTGTTGGAAGGAACTTCTTTGGCTTCAGGGGTTTTGTATTGGACTTAAAATAAGCAAATTAAATTTTGATTGATAAAGCCTGCAAGTGTTCCTCAGAAAGCTAAATTTCACAGAGTTTGGGGATAATGGAATATGAATATTATGATAGTATCAAATCGTTGTTGCCCAATATCTTCTGAATATCTTTCTAAAAGGTTTGTACTGTGGTGTGAATCTCTTTTCAAAAAGTACATACTGTGGAAACAATGAGAATTAATACTGCATCTTGCCTTATGGCACTGCTTGCCTTACAGTACTGCTGATATTCTCTAATAATGATGTGCAAAAGCTTCATCACTAGAGTGCATTGAGCTTCATTGTCTTGTCTTTTAACTTATTGAGGTGCTTATTCATGAAAAGCAAAAGGAACAATATGAGAAGTAGGAAATGCAAGAGCCATTTCTGGTAGTCTTGCTGCTGGCTCTGCACATTTTTTAAGTTCTCTCCAGGGTCTCTCCAATATATGCAAGAAAAAGTTCCTAATTTAAAGCTCTTGTGTATCTATATTTTCAGTTTGAGGTTTCTGCTAGAGAAGTAGTTCACAACAAGAAGCAAGTTAGCTTTGCTATTGTGCTAACTTAAAATAAAAGCATTAAAAGAAAGAGTAGTTATTTAGTAGCATTAAAATAATGAAAAGCCATATGATTCTTTTATTTCCTGCTAAAAGAAGCTGTTTCTCTTTTCCCCCAGTTACAAGAAATTGTGGTTCTTCTGACAGAGTATGGCATAAAATTGCCCATTCAAATGTGGGGTGATTCTTAATCACAATCTCTTTATGTCTAGACACAGAAAGCGAAGATTTGGTTTACATGGCACTTCGAAAAGACCATGTAAATTTTCAGAGATATTTTTCAGATAATTTTCAGAGAGATGGTGAGTTTTATCTCTCATCCACAGTTTTTTTTTTCCCTTTTTCTAGTACTTCAGCAGAGTGCTGATCTTTCTGGAGTATATCCAGTACATGCCTGAAAGAGATTAAGGCAGTCTGCAGGGGTAGGACATATTTCATCTAAACTTATTACTGTTCAAAGGCTCCTTAACAATTTCCACTGAAGTCTTTTGTGTTAAAACCCATGAAAATTGCTATTACCATGACAAGTTAAAAATGTTGTGGGTGCTTTTCATGCTGTATTCTAAGAGATATAACAAGGAACCAGCAGCTGAAAACGCCAACTCACCTTTAGTCTTTTCCATGTTGGAACCAGGTCATAATTTGTGTTGTGCAACATAGAGATAAACTGTGGGTCTGCATATCTTCTGCTGCTGTCAGTTAAAATGGCTTAACTTAATTGAGTGAACTTTCTTATATTTTTTCTCCACGTAAGGACATTGTTCAGTGTAAGATATCAAGGAGCTCAAGAAAAATAACCCAATTACAAGACTTTGATCAAAGCAACATTTAAAAACAAAAAGCCAAAACCAAAGCCCCAAACCCTTAAAATACTGGAAAGCAAAGGAATCTGCTTTCTTAACAAACATGACACAGATAGTTGTTATATTAATCTCATCACTAAATATTTGTACTTTGCCTTTAGAAGTGTGGTCCAGTTTTTACTGCTTCCTGAGCATAGTAACCAGATGTTAAAGTTATTTAAGCTTTTGTTAAATGGTACAGTAAAAAACCCTGGACAAGCCACTCTAGTGGTCAGTTCTTTCTGATGTAAGTATCTTAGTTCCTCTCACCTCCAAAAGGAACAGTCCAAGGTAACTATGTAGAATACACTTGGGAAGTTGCAGGTAAAATGTGAAAGATCCTACAGATTTAAGGAAATGGGCCTCTGCTTGGCCATTGTTTTTAAAAGATTGACACAGGTGCAGAAACCTGTGAAAGGCAGTCAAGCCACTTTCCATTGTCTTCTAAAGAGGGATGTAGAAACTGAGTAAATAAGGTTACAAGCTGTAATAAAAGCAATAAATACAAAATAAATATGTATTTTTTTTTAAACAGGTTTTTATGTTAGGTTCCACTTAACTTGCATCATATCCAGAAAAACAAGTAGCACTAATAATATAAATTTAAACATGTGAAGGGGACTCTAAAATATGTATATTAAAAAAATCAATATATTGCTTTGTGCACTGAATGATAGTGAAAAAAACCCATGATGCAGCTCATGAAGAAGCTCTATAGAGGTCTTGAGATGGGTAGAGTTTGCTAAAATCTGAGTTCCTGTAAGTTACTGGAATTTAAAGGTTCTTATACTTGACAACTTGCTTTTCAGTTATAGCAAACGGTTCTTACACTTGAAGGAGGAATTCCTTTGCCTACAGGTATGCCTTTAGCCTCAATATATTTTTTCCTTGAATGAATCAGATTGTGTAGTTGTGTAAAATTTTAAAATGTTTGAGTGCCTTCTCCTGATGTAACAAAGCTGTTAGTCTCTCTAACTGAAAATGTTTAGTAGTGGATCAGTCTCCCACATTACCTTTCTTGCAGGCACGACTTTCGCACCTTTGGAAGTACTCCCTTTAGGCAGGTTTTCAGGAGAGATGTTGCATGGCTGCATATATCTCCAGGAGTACTGTAACTCTAGAAGGCAGTGAGAGTACAGTATCACAGTCACGCCCTTCACTTTAGGGTTCCTTTCACAAGAATACTAAGCAAGCTGCTGTGCTAGTATGGCACTTTCTGGAATACTATAAGATCTATACATTAAATTTGAGCCAAACAGTCAGTAAAGACAGATGTATGTGGTGATAGTGGTACCCAAACTCATGAACATTAATGTTTTTTAGTATTTACATAAAAGCCACAAAGGTAATGCAAATATTGCTAAAGGGGAGAGATCCTCTTAATTGAACTGTAGATCTGAAATTCAGTTAATGGTTCTGTGCAATATCCTGCTTGGCATCAACTGTTCATTGAAGTAGAAAATTTTCAACAGATGACCTGTTTTTTTCTTACTCTCCTATGTCCACCTGATATAAACAGTTTCCAGAGGCATTTCTTACATGTTGCAGTTTGGTTGAACAGTAAACTGCAATTCTATTTACTTTAAGGGACCCTCACACAGTTTCCAGCTTTCTACTGAATTTTATGTTACTTTAACATAGGAAAGAAAACACTCTTCCATTAACGTTAATTATTGTTCTGACTGAAATACTGCTTCAGCATGTACTGCTCAAGAAAGTGAAATAAGGTTCACTCAGTATTGTAGCACACAAGCTAATAGAATCCTGAAATGGGATTCTTCTATCTAAATGAAGTTTTCCCTTTATGACTCATGTTCTTTAAATTCATATGCTCTTGTCAGGCCTAAAATAATTTGTGGTTACATACATATTTTTATACATGGATACTTTATAAATGTACCCAGAGATTTAAAGCAGAATCTTTCAAAAAATTCTTAAAGAGCTCATGGGACATTTTCCAGAGGTAGCACCACACTTCTGTGTGTCTTGCTCATACAAATGACATTTGCATCAAAAAGGTGACTGAATAAAAAGAACAAACTTGAGGCTATAAAATTCACAAACTTACAAAACAGTAATTTCATTGTATGTAAACTGTAATTTCATGTATTGTAAACTTGCAAAACAGTAATTTCAGTGTACGACAAAATTCCTGTCATTACAGTGGTGCCAAAATTTCATCCTGTTAAGTGTCATAGAGGAGCTTAGCAAACCATTTCTTTTAGGACACTGACAAAATAAGTCCCTCCTAAATTCATGGTGCTAAAAGCTCAGGGTTTCTCAGTTTGACTCCGGATCTGACTTTTGCACAATTTCAGAGGGGTGTCTCTGAAATTCTAATTTAAAGTTATATCTGCTTATAATTTAAGTATATAGTAACAGCTAATACCTTAAAGGACACTATAAAGGGCGTAGAAAAGAAGACAGGCTAATAATTGCTAGTTTGTCTTTCATGGTAGTTAAAAACAATGAAACTGTTTCATCACTTATCAATAATAGTGAAGAATAGTATGCTGAATCAGTTAAAATGGGATTTGTTTGGTGGGTTGTGGGGTGGTTTTGGCCAATAAAATGTTGAGACATGCATTAAAATTTAATATAAATGTGTATATATATATAGGATCATAGAATATTTTAGGTCTGACTGTTATCTGGTCCAGTCTCCTGCTCGAAGCAGGGCCTTCTATGTTGTATTAATTTGCCCCATGCCTTGCCTAGTAAACCTTTGAATACATGAAAGGATGGACATTCCACGGCCTCTCTGAGCAGTTTGTAACCTGCATAGCCACCTTCTTTCTGGCACTTTTTTGACTTCTCTGCAGTCAGAATTTTATGATATTTTCTTTATTCTACATTTCGGCAAAGTGCCTGTCTTCTAGATAGTTGCCCAGCAGGTAGCTGAACAATAGAAACCCTAAGACTTGTCTTCACAGGCTCAGCTCTCAACCTCTTAAGTTCTGTGCTCCAGACCAGTCTAGTGGTCCTCATCTGGTCGCACTCCAGTTTGTCATGGGAACCATGGACTGTGTGTGGGGTTTCTTGAAACTGTTCAATAAAAGAACTTTCTATATTAGCAGCTTAAAGTAAGACATTCATCTCTAAATCATTGTACAAAAGAGAAGTTGTAACATTTCCTCTATGAGATTATTTTTTTATTCCCATTTAAGAAATAAACTGTAGTAAATAACTTTATAAAGGTTACTAATCACTTCTAGCTGTAAAGTCAGCATAAACAGAAATTTTGAGTGCACATGCTGCTGAAAGGGTTAAGTGCTTGCATGGTACTTCGGGAGCTAGAGGTGGAATTTGCTGTGGAAGTGAAGTAATTGCTTTTTTCTCTATTTATATATCCAGTTCCAGTCTTGGAGAGTACCTTTAATTAAAACTATTTTTGCTCACTGGGTAGGAAATGATTTCTCCTAGAAACCTTGACCCAGTAGCAAGATTGTTGCTGGAGAAGAGGAACTGTACTCTTTCTCCTTGGGCATCCTTGAAAGAGGTGTGCCTCTTTTTTACTGAGCACAGTCATATATATGTCTCTGACTAATGAAAAAATGTCTTTTGCTTTTTATATAGAGTGTTGTCTCATTCTAAGAAAATATCAGTAGCATAGCTGATGTAAATGAGACAGGGGAGAAAGCTGAGAAGAAATCAGAAATCTTGGACATATCATCACCATCATTAGGTATTTGGTTAGTTTTAAGTGCAGATTGCAAAAGTATGTATTCGAAGTATTTCATTTTATATATGGAAACATTGTGAAAAAGATTTTAATATGAAAGATAATATTTATAAATGCATTGATGTAGGTCAATATACAATGTTAGGATGTATATCAATACAGTGTAATGATACATGAAACAATGTGATTTATATAATATATAGAAAGAATATATAACAATATACAAAAAATATGTATATCAATGTACAATATATCAATTATATATTGAGGGTAAATTTAGATTAGTTATTAGGAAAAAAAGTCTTCATTATGAGGATGTTGAGGCGCTGGCACAGGTTGCCCAGAGAAACTGTGGCTGCCCCATTCCTGGCAGTGTTCAAGGCTGGGTAGGGCAGGGCTTTGGGAGACATGGTCAAGTGGAAGGTGTCCCTGCGAATGGCAAGGGGGTTGGAACCAGATGACCTTACATTCCTTTCCAACCCAAACCATTCTATGATTCTGAGATTCTATCATGGTAATGGCATAATCAGGATAATGGCAGATCTGGAATTGTGAGAAGTCCTCCTACTTATTTTTCTGTCCACAAATGAGTAAAATTATTTATTTTCTTTTTTGGTCCCTGAAAAACTGTCTCAGTGTCCTCGTTTCTATATTTAAGGAAATTCAAAAGCATCTATATAAATTCTAGGGAGTTTTATATCTGTTATTTTCTAGGTTTCTTCTGGCATTTTACTTCTTTTCTCTTAATACATCTAAAAAGAGCTAACTTTCACTTCTTTCATAGCATTCATCTTTTTTTTCTTTATGTATACCTTTCTTGCTTCTTAATTTGGAAAAGTTTTCTACTTCTGATTCACTTCCCTGTGTCCAGTGTTCAAGATGTGCTGCACTCACAAGCAGTCTTAACAGTGAACCAAGTCACTGTTCACATCTAAAATGTACATAAATCATTTTTCAACTAACTTAGGTCTTTTCCTTCCCAGAAATCCCAAATAGATAAGATGCCATGCTAGGGAAGACCCCAGTACTACTTGTTGGCTTTAGAAGGTTCATTCAATAAGAGTCGGCTGTATTAAAGAGCCATTTATGCTTTGTTGTCAAGGAGAACGTGCCAGGGGACCTAAAGGGTCACTGGCCTCCACTTAGCACCATATAGTGTAGCAGATGCTTCATGGCATGTGACAAGGAAAAGATTTAATGGTGTGTCAAGAAATCCCAGCATCATCACTTTATTTTTTACCAACTTGCTCCTGTCTAGCTATGAGTTGCCATTTTATTGATAGGTGGGCTTTTACTTATATGTACCAGAGATGATGGCAGGAGGCAATTAAAGAAATATTGTCAGTGATATTCCATATTTTACTCCTGCTTTTAGTAACTCATCTTTCTAGGTAGAGTGAATTGGTCTTTAGACAAGAATTAAACAGAGAAATGTAAATTCCTTGAGCTTTTAAAATTCCATTTGACTTGGTAATTGTGAGTACAGCCATTTATTTTAGAAAATACACTAGAATATCAAGGAGCAACAAATTTGTCAACTCCTTTATGCACTATATTACTGAAGTATTATGATGCACAAGTACCAGATGTGACCTACAGTTTTAGGACCCTTCCTCAAAGACAACATGTGTGATGTCTCAGGAATAGAAGGATACAGAGAGTAGCACCTGGGGTACTTGTTACAGAGAATGTTCCTTTGCAGTTATAGTCTTTTTTGATTCCTTATGTTTCAAGTACATACAACATGCAACCTGGGGAAATACAAAGTACAGCACAGATCACCTGAAGAGATTGTAGGTAAAGTTTTAAAAGTACTAAATACCCCAACAGAATGGAAGCCCTTAGGACGAGATTCTCTGGGTAGACCATATGTGACTATCTCAGGTTTTACTTGGTAAACAGGATGATTTTGTAAGACAGTTTGTTTGAATTTAGCCACTCTTTTAACCATCATGGTGGCCCTACAATGTGATTTTCCTTCCTCTCTCTTATTTAGACAACTGTGTCTTCAGTGCTATATAAATCATCTGAGTTAATCTGAGAAGTGAAGGTTTCCAAGAGCAGCCACACCCCGAAGGCATGGCATGTGAGGCAGAATGCCTTCTATTTTAGGAATTCTTCTTTTCATCCGAAGAAAATCCCTCAAAAAGTCATGCCTAGCCATCAGGACCCCCTGGATAAATGGGAATTTATTATGTCATCTTGACACTAAAAAATACTCCATTCTAACTGTGGTTATGAAGTCGCTGGTGGTACTTTGTGTTCAGGGTAAATAAATGGATTTTATTACTACCCAATAGCTAAAGAAATCCTTTATCCGAATGAGAATATCAATGCCTATTTCTTATTTGCTCCATTTCATTGAGTTAAGTTTAATAGTATTTACACTGTGCGAGAATGGAAATCTCTCAGAGAAAAAAAGGAGCAACAACGTAAACCAAGATTAAAATTATCGCTTAGGAAACACTTTTCTTAAGGTTGGTGGGATTTTACTAAGCAAGGTGTTCAAGATTTGCTGATACCTTTCTCTGTCTATTTCCAAAGAGAGCTTTGTATAGCTCTCAAGTAGTGCATATGTGGAAAGGCAAATTTATGCTGGACCAATTGCACATATACTGCCTAGATAGTTTGTGCGGATGCAGACCAGGTCTATAACCAAGGTTTCATTTCTCTTCTGTCTGTAAATATATGATGAATCAACCAAGTCCACTTTGTCTGGGGGTGAGATAGTTGGGAGTACTGAAATGTACAGCATCTCATCTTTAGTTTTGATGTAGGAAAATTTGCAGACAGGATCTTCTGTTTTAACAGCATTTAACTGTGGTTTGGTAGATAGAAATGATGAAGAGGTTAAACTGTGCTACTGAGAAGAATTCTTGTGACCTGTGAAATAAAAGTCTTTGAATCAGCAGTGCTCATAAGCCGGATTTTAGAATCTGTCAAAACAGTTCTCTCTGTGTTATCTTTTTCATATATATATATATTTTTTTTAGGACATGGGGATACTGCCAATTTAAAAATAAATTGTCTAAAATGAGGCCCACGGAAGATAGAAACAAGAGTGTTTCTTTAACAATGTATTAATTAAGAGCTGCATTGTATTCCCATTCATTTTTGCATATGTACATTTAAGTTTCTTGAAATCTGAAACATGTGAATATAAAGTATCTTTGGATGTATCAAAGGGAGATTTCTTCACACAAGCTTTCAAAATAATATACCTTTATGAAGTGGAATAATTTTAAAGCTGTTATATCTTTCTCACACAATGGATCACTGAAGTTGCTCAGGTCAGTGCCTGTTAATTCTTGTCTCAACCAAATGGCTTTGCTTTAAAAAATAGGCAAAAATAAATTAAAAAGAACAACAAATCATTACCTGTTACTGAAATATCCAGCTGCTCATAATCTCACTGAAAGATCCATTATGTATTATTTTAGGAGTGGGAAGTGAAATAGATGATTCTATTTGAAGAACTAGAACTTTTAGGACATATTTGCAAGTTTCCTCACATAAATATACATCAATCCCACCCTCACCTTGCTTTTTTCCAGTTCTGGAGTGAAGTTCTGTTCTGGGTAAAACAAATATTTTTGCTGCTTAATTCACTAGTGTCAAGACTCAGCTGTTACCACTTGGACCAAGACCATCTTTCTCTAGAGCTGTTCTGTAATGGAAGCGAGTGTTCATGATGAAGTAGGACATATCCAGTGATTTATTACAAGGTCCTGATGCAGGACAGTAGCTTCTTTCAGAAATAGATACTTTTTTTTTTAATAAAATGAAACACTATATGTGAAAGAAATGAGAGAACCATTCTCATTACAGGAATCTGTAACATAATTAGAAGGAAGAAAATCTGCTCTGTAGAGAAGCAGCAACAAAGAGAGAAAAACCCAATAAATAAAAGGTAATGGGATCTGAACAGGCTATGGAGTTATATGTAACAACTGCCAGCAATGGAATGTTTGAGAACAATATTGTAGCTGTTACCTGGTAAATCGTAAGAAATCTGAGAAATTAAAAGATCAAAATGTAGCAGCTCGAAGCAATGCCAAGTGCCATACTGTGTGTATCTGCCTAAACAAGGAAAATGTAGAATACTAATCCATTAAAAGCTCCCAGAAGGATAATAACCTAAATTAGAGCAATGATTTCTGAACTTTGGCATAAACCCTGGAGCCTAGTAGGTCTCAGAATATGAGAATGGGCTTGAGCTGCAGACTGAACATCCAGGCTTTGAACACGTGATTTTTCTGGACCACCTCCATTTCAGCTATTGGAGTAACATGCAGGAAGCAGAGAATAGATCCCCTTAGAATAACATTCTCTAGTGAAGTAAAAGCAAAGTCAAAGTACATGTATTCTGTATTTGCCTCCTCTGAGGCCTCCCACAGTAGAAGATAGCATGGAAAAAGCAAGGCTGGTACTCTATCCAGCTGACAGAAAGTCCCCAGGGTGTGTCATCAGATGACGTATGTTTTGTTATTACCTAGGGCTTTAGCTTTTGTTTGGGTTAGATGATTTTTTTATTTGTTTGCTTTTTGCTCTGGAATGCCCAAGTAATTTAAAAACTGTTTTAAAGAAGAGAGGGGAGTACAGTTTGAATTATCTGGATTTTTCCTTCCCCTTTGCAAGAAAGCCGATGGAATTTGGCATCTTAACCCAGCCTCGCCTGATGTGATCGCAAACACAGTCAAATTTTTATTAAAATGTTTTGAATCTTTCAAACATGATATTGATAACTGAAATGGAGCAAAGAGACAGTTGCATCTGGTTTTAATGAATGTGGTCTGCTTATACTTGAAAGGAAAACCATTCAGGAAAAGACTGGAAATTCTTGTTCAGAGAATCAAAGTGCAATACTGTTTTTCAATACCTGACATCTGTATGCTTAGAATGACCTGGGTGACTTCACTCAAGTGATTGTCCATATTTTTTAGATTAAAATGCCATATTTGGATCTGAAATATGTTTTGTGCTTTTTCTTTTATTTTTTTCTTTTTCTTAGTCTGTTTTGTACTTCTTTCCAGTCCTACAGTCTTAACGAAGTTCTTTGCTTTAAGCTCTATGATACCTTTATAACTTGGCAACCTCCTCAATATAGTATATCAAACTATTTTTATGTAGAATTATGTGTTCCCATTACTATATTGCAGTCTAGACAAATAGGGCAATCCTTTGTGGAGATATTTTTCTCCTCTGTGTATTAATATCTGAAAGAACAGAATTACTTGAAACAGCCTCTAAACTGCAGACCCATATAAAAGCAACCTAAAGCATATCTTGTCTTTTAAGGGAAAAAAAGAGGGCACCTTGTCAAAAGAGATCCTGCCATGGGCCTCCTTGCCTCACTTCAACTCTAGCTTGTTAGCAGCATTTCAGGCCAAGATCTTCATGGACATGCTGCACACCATTAGACTTTGAAAGCCTTCTAGGAAAGTAGTACTAAGGGAATATACTAATACAGCTTCCTGCACCTTTTCTGTGAAATCATATTGCTTATGTGAGGTGTGCAAACTTCTTTGGAAATGCAGCCTTGATATCTATTTAGGTTTTGTATTTTGAGTTCTCTCCAGTCAGGATGATGATGAAGAAGAATTTTAGTACCCAACTGCTTTCCCTATCACTTATATCAATTCAGGGAAGCAGTCACTGAAGTGCCTAGTCATAACAATGTAAGGCTGCAAATAATCACAGAAAAGATACAGTGGACACTTTTAATACCACAGAGAAGTTGGTATGGTGAAGAATACACCAGGTAGTTGAAAATGTTAATATAATTTATTCCACTTAGTCCATTTCACTTATTTTAGCATAGTATTGTCTGTATACAAGTATTTGAATTTAGAGTAAATGTCAGGAAAAGAATAAATGCTTCAGACCATAAACTCTTACCTGTTGACTATATTTTGAAGTTTTAACTCAATATTTAACATGAAAAGTGGAGGATAATTGCCCCAAGTACTTAGCATATCTATATACCTAAAGTTTTCAGCTTTTAAAGCTGTAGTAAAAGTAGCTTTCAGTTATCACTAATAGCTTCTTTGAATTTCTTTATTATAATCCCAAAGCTGAGAAATCAATGGGGTTGGGCCAGTTTCATTAAATAGTTTTAAGTCAAACTATTGTAAATTAGCCTTTAAAAACAAATATTCTATGTTGCCTTTGACCATTTACAGTTTTTCTTTGGCTCCACCAAGCATGTGGATGTCTAATCAGGGGATTATCAAGTAGACTAGAGAAATATAACAAAGTTCTGTGCTCTAGTAAATATTTGTATAGCACAAGCCTGGAGAAAGTCCATGTTATATTTTACTGTTGATAATTTAATAACTCTGTGGCACGCCTGAAGTTGTACAGTAAATGTCAGGATGTGTCAAATGAGGTATCTTGTAGAATTTAGTAACATTGTACTTAAGATTAAGTGTATGCATGGGTAGGTAACAGCATCATTGGAAAATGAGTTTTGCAACTCATGCTTAGAGCCTTTATTTGAATTTTGTCAAGAAATGAAGTGGGCAGTGACCGTCCAATTAATGACAACGTAAGTGACAAACAGAATAACTCATGCAGAAATAGTCCAGTCTGTCAAATGATCATGAGACCAACCAACAGATTTCGTAGAACAGTCAAGAGATCTGTGATTTCCTCTTGTTACAGAAAATAAACCATAGTGTAAGCAATTGATTAAATTAACTGAATCTGTGTAGCTTGTGCCTAAGAGATAGCATACAGCATGCTGTCTACCACAGTAGTTTGTTTGCACTGAAATTAAGCAATGATTGAGGCACAGAGCATTTCCTGAGGATTAATGACCGGCTGAGAAAAGTTGATGGCCCAAAGAACAGCTCCTGGCCATTAACCCCAGCCAGGCATTAATCCAAAGGAAATGCCTTGCCCCAAGATCTTTATTACTCTTAGAAAATGAAAACGAAGAAAAACAAACCCATAAGGACCTAAGTACGTGTTCAGAGTGGTGAAGTTTCAAATAATTTTGTTTGTGCAGATTTTGATAAAACAAATACCTTAATATCTCTTTAGCTAGAGTACTTGGTTCTCTCTAAAGCTTCTTGATATCATCTAGACCTACAGAACTGAAAAGAGGCTAATTGAAGAAATGTGACCTTGTTTTCACCTTTATTGATCTTTTTCTCAGTATGGAAAGCAATATATGTTTAATTCTAATGTGGTTTAATTAAGGTGACTATGGACTTTAAATAAGTGACTTTAAGTAGCCTGTATCATGTTAAGTATTAAGAATAAGTGCTGACAGTATGCCAAACAGATCTAGACACCATTCTTTCTATATTTAAGCCTGCCTTTTCCTGATGCTGTAGACAATGGACCATCTATACCTTGACAAATAAAAATAGTTGTAAATGTGAAAAGTACACAATAAATGATAATTTAGAATGTATCTTGGATTTCTTGAGGTAAATTACAGACTAAGTTCTTGGATGTTTGTTGTTTCCTCTGAATTTTCCTGAGGTAAAGGGCACTTCAGGAAATGTAAAAAAGACGGCTGCTCTTCACATAAAAATTTACCTTCTTCTCTACTGTGAAGCAGGATAACCTCTGCTTTATGGCCTTTAGAAAATCTGTAAACCTTTTTTCAGAAAAAAAACTACTGATACCTATACTATTGCAGTTTGTATTCAGTAACAGATCCAATGTTAACATAAAACATGAACTTTGTTCATTTACAGATAGAAATCTTTATTTCTGTACTGTGCTCTCGATAAGATTAGATTGTTGACCTTATGTTTGTATCACTGGTAGATCTAGGGAACTTATATTAGTCAGGATTGATAAGACTTCAATGGTCTACCTCTAGCCATCTCTAAAGAGAGATGAGAGGCTGGAAGAGAAGTTGCAATGAGGCAGCTTAGTTTCATGATATGTACTAACCTATATTATAAAGCCATGCAATTGAGATACACTATAGCATAACAGGAACATTTACACACTGGAAGAGGTTGCCCAGCGAAGTTGTAGCTGGTCCATCCCTGGTAATATTTAAGGCCAGGCTGGACAGGGCTTTGAGCAACGTGATCTAGTGGAAGGTGTTCCTGCCCATGGCAGGGTGTTTAAAACTAAATGATCTTTAAGGTCCCTTCCAACCCAAAACATTCTATGCTTCTTTGATTTTTTTTCTTTTTCTTATTTAAAGACAGATTTATGTAGTCCATATAGCTAATAATGAATAGTTAATTTGCAGATAAAAATCCCTTTATAGGTGAATGTTAAGAGTTTGGCATCAGTTTAAGGAAAACAAATTGCTGAAGATAAATGTTCACAGAGAAGCTGAGGTAAAATGTCTTTTTTTTTTTTATTCCCGTGTAACTTCAATACAATCCAGATTAATTTGCTGTAGAGATGCATTGGATTTCTGTATGTCATTAATTTTACACCAAACTATAGGTATGATGCATTATTTTCAAAAGCACATGCAAAACTATACTTAGCTCTAGCTAGAGGAGGATGTCCTGGGGGATTATACTGACAGTGGCTTATTGCCAATCAGGCAGAAAACTGAAATTCTGTTCTTGCATTTTCATCCATTTAAGTATGAATATGTGGAACAGAAAACTTCTAATAAAGAGCTCTTCATTCTAGCAGGCAGAGTTAAAAATCAGTGCAATTAGTAGTGTGGCTAGAAAAACTCTGACTTTAACTTAGATGTTATTTTGAGGAGAAAAGGTAATTAACCTTTGGAATAATTCACTAACCCAATGATACTAATAGGTTATCTGTCACTGAGCATTTTAAAATTGTTATATTTTTTTACTTCTATCCATTTATTTCTAGAAGATATGCTTTATTTTAAAAAAGTTAAACTCTGAGGAATCCTTGATTGGTGTTATTCATGAGATCAGACACTGCGATTGCACTGGTTTGTTGTGGCCTAACAACCTGCTTCTAGCTTGTCGCATGTTACTGAGAAAATTTCTTTCTATTCTTTAATGTTTCCATTTCTAAAAAAAAAAAAAAAAAGCTCTTATGAATACTTATATTTTATTTGAGATTCTTCAAAGGGAAACAGCCATATAATGTAGGAATATGTTTTTATAATAACCCTTGTTGTATATGCCATTGATATGAAGAAGTAGGCATTGGTCAAACGGTGCTAAGAGAATATTGACTTATAAACTTCAGTGATTATAGTGCTGAAGCTGTGGAAAAGTTTTTCATGTAAATATATTTTTCAGGTTAGTAGAATTTGTACTGACTTTACTGGGACCAGGAATAGGTGTTTACAGTGCTGTACTTGAATATACTTGTCATCTTCTGGTAACATGAGAAAAAAAAAAAGCATTCAAATCACTGTAGAGATTTTAGGAGCTGATTCAAAACCTACTGAATTTGCTGTGTTTGGTAGGGGGTCTTTCAGTTAAACTTACT
Source organism: Forpus xanthops (assembly GCA_032466535.1). Lineage (NCBI taxonomy): Eukaryota > Metazoa > Chordata > Aves > Psittaciformes > Psittacidae > Forpus > Forpus xanthops. The sequence continues at coordinate 44,418 of JASSUY010010054.1, read as the reverse complement.
GGGATTTGGATCAAGATCCTATTTTAGGATCTGTAGTCTTGTCTGCATTTTAGAAGCACTCTCAAACTAGTACAGATTACTGCAAAATTATTTGTTTTCCCTGTTTTATATAGGCTACAAAACGAATTACTTCTGTTTGGATGCTTGACATTCCCATTATTCCCTGTAAAACAAGAGCTCTTGTAAATGTAGAAAGCTATATAAATCAGGATTGTAATAAATGTAATTTAAATCAGCATGCTGTGTAGTACAAGATAGACTGGATAGTATAATACTTCTAGAAAAATATAAAATAAAAAAAAATATAAAGAAAAAGAAAACAGCTTACTTACTAATTTGAAAAGGAAACAACTAGCTTCACTGTAAGCTCTTCTTTCTTTCCTATTCAGGATACTATTCATTGAAAAAAAAAAGACATTCAAGTAGTGGTAAATCCAGGAAATATATAGTGAATGATAGCTTGGCACTTGCAAACCTAAACAGGATGTGCTATGTTTCAAACACCACACAGATACTAAGGTACAAGCAGTGGCATTCCACACTAAGGGCCTGATCTAAAAATGGGCTAGAGCTCACTAGCACTGCCATTCTGATGTTCTGTAATGTGTAATTTTGTATGTGTGGCCAGCAAAGTGGACTCAAACCAGTAATATGTATAGGGAGAGAAATGCCTTGGAATGTACCAGAACCACTAAACATCTTATTATTCATCAGAGAGTGGTGAAGGCAGAGGTGAGTGTTGAATCCTGCCTGAAGACATTTGAGAGGTAAGCACTTTTTTCTGTTAGAAATTTGCAGCAAAGTATTACTTCCTAAGTCTTTACACACTAAAATTCATAGAATTTTTTTTCTTTTCTTTTCTGCATCTTCCAGTGGCCATGACGAGCTCCAAGGCAATAAAGTGTCTATTATTAGTGCTCATACACCATGCACAGGAAGTACAGCGTCCTTCCACTTTAGAGGACTCAAACCTATCTGCTGGGAAGCAGAATAGGCTTCAGAGGAAAAAAAGGGCACTAACTTTTCTTTTGAACATTAGATACAATAAATTAACTGGTTGAAGCAAGTATAAACACAGTTTTCAGACTTGATGATGAAGCCTTCTGTCAAGCAGGAAGAGATCTAGGACCTTACCACTGCTAAAATCATCTCTTTGTGGACATAGTAATTTTATTTTTCTTTTCCATGTCAACTGCATAGACTTTTCTTATGTCAAACTCCAGTTCCTCTCCTCTTACGGTTATATCCTAGTCTTAGAACAGAAACCTTAAAACCTTGACTTTTCAAGAACAACTTTATATAATGATTCTTGCTCTGCACACAGATACATACTTTCTTTTCCATCCTGCAATGGTAACTTCCCTTGCAAGTGAGAAATCAGGATTTGAATCCTTTTAGGCAGAGGATGCAGCTGAAACTCTCCCACCTTCATATATGGAGGATTCTGGACTTTAATAAAAAGAAGTGGTAGCCTAATGCTTTGCCATATCTTAAAAAAAGACAGAACTCATAGTTAAAATTGCCTTGATCTTGGAACCCGACCTGGAATGTCTACAAACTGCATTGTCAGAGATACTTGGGATGCTGTGGTTAGGCAGGAATGAAGGTCTGAAGTACTCTGCTCTGTAGTGACTGGTGTGTTTAAAGGCAGGCATGAAAACAGCAATGAAGGTACTCAGGACTCTTAAAATTCAAGATCCTTTTAGAGTTGGATTATATTTGGTGGTAGCTGAATAGCCGTTTCATGATTGCCTAAATTCTACCTAAATTTCAGTCATATTTTCATGTTTATTTGCATCTGACCATGGCTGCTCACTGAATAAAAGTCAAAATCACACCTTGCACAGTTACTATATATGGCCAAAACCTACTGCTTTTGATTTTCCTTTGAACATCAAAGCACTAGAAAGAGCATCTTCACTGAGTTCACTGACATTCTTTCACAGGGTGGTCTGTAAATAGTCTAAAGGTTTGCTTACTATATTAAAGTACAAGGCTTGCATCACATGCGTACAGCCTATTTCTTTTCTTAATTGAGAACTGCACATATTCTGGGAAAAAAAGAAAAATTTTATTTACCAGGTAATGGTTTTTGTCTCAGAACAAAAAGCAGTGAGTCTTAAGTGTGCCTATCTGTACAGAACGCAATGACCTTCTTAAAAGTCTTTTGCAGCCTAAATGATTCTATGGTTCTATGACCTGAAACAGTTTGTCACTTTGTCTTTGAAATAATAGAACAGATTGTAAACCCATATAGCTTCTCTTTTTTTTTTTTTTTTTCCCAAAATATGTCATTTATGTCAGTCGCGCAGACAAGGGAACTGTAAACTAGAACAAAAAGAGACCAAACCACGGTGAAAAACTCATGGTTTACATGCAGAAAGAGAACCAGAAGTGTGGCTTTTGGAGTAAAACATTTCATTATATATGTAGGGGATAGCTGAGGCAGTCAGAGGAAGCAGCAACTCACACACTGTCCCTTTTGAACCCTGAGGAAAAGATGCACTGGGTAAATTTCAAGTCAGAGAGATAAAGACCCAAAAGTACAGATATCTTCTAATAAAATATGTTCTGACTATTTATCAGAGCTAAAATAGTTGTAAAATCCTGCTAGAATTTCCTCTCAAGTAAACACTCATCATCAAATAAAACATTTACAGAGACCAAACTTGTAGCCATAAATGTGCTCCTGTGTTCAAACATAGCTACCCTTTAGAACCATCTCAAGATACTTCTGTCTAATACCTCATTTTCAAATTGTGATAGGTGCTTGGAACATGAGGTTATCCCTTTCCATATATATTAATTCGTGTAGCATAATTCTGCAGGATGGCACACATTTACTCATGGGTTAAGATTATAATTGCATTTCAAAGCAGTTCTCTTGAAACATTCTAAAACAGATTATGTTCTTAAAAACTCTGTTCTTTACTTTGCATGTTTTAGTACTACATCCCATTAAAGCTCTGTTTGAAGTTACTAGGATTTGTTAAAAATTTGATAATGCCTAAGCAGATAAGAGATTATATGCTTTATGTATATATTTGAAGGATTTGTTCCAGCTTAGATACAGTGTATTAATTGGCCACCTACAGTGAACAGCAGCGTTTAATATTTAGAACCCTTTTCCTCATTGTTTTCCAGGCAGAAGAGCATGTAAGTATTCTTTTAACTAAATTTGCTAACTTTCTGGAACACGTTTAAACAATGTGTGCTACTTGTGTCATATTACATTAACTTCACTTCTGCAGACAGGTTGTATACATATGTAATAAATAGCCCCTCAGGGATCAGATCTAGATTAACTGAGAAAAACGTACTCTGCTGTACGTTAAGTAATTTACAATATCTTAGTAAACATTAGAAAAGACATGTTTGTCTCACCAGAACAGGTTAACAGTGCCTGCAGACTCAGTAATGATTGTAGAATGTTAAACTATCAAGTGGAAAGTTATAATCACTTTAAATAGTCTATTTTTTTCTCCTAAAATATCAGACTGTCTGGAGTTTGAATCCATGATGTCTGTAATAACACTAAATGTTTATGATACAGAATGAAAGTAGTAAAGAAAGGCACCAGTTCTGCAAAGGATCTAAATAGAGTGACTTAAAGCTGAGAGAAGGAGGCTTGGAGAGAAAACTTGAGTGGGTAATCTTTTATTTAAATATTATTCCTTTAAAATTAAATTGCTGTATCTGCAATCAGAGGTGAAATATGCTTTAGGCATGCCAGTTGTATTTACATATCACAAAATCACCGTAGTCTCTCTATTTCTATCAACTCAGTTCTGCCTGGTAATTATTTAAATACAGGTATGGTGACTGCTGTCACTGGCTTTGTCTTTTATTGCCCCAGTCCAAATGTAATAAGCGTTCTAAATAAGCCTGCGAAGATTATTTCAGAAGGCCTTATGGATGTTCATTGCAACTCTAGAACTTATTTGTTAGATTTGCTAGGTGTTGTGGAAAGTAACATATAAATATATAGTACAGCAAGAAATAAAAAAAAAAATCTTTTCTTCATGTTAAATCAATGCAGCCTTTGGCTGCATTGATTGGCTGTGTAGATGTAAGCCTTCCCAAGCCCTAAAAATAGTATTCACCACATAGCGCTCACATAAAGCTTAGCATAAACTACATATTATAAGAAGTATGGTGATTTCAGGATTTAGCCTAGCTACCTTGTCTTTGATACACAGAAGGAGATAGAAAGTAGGCTAAATTCCAAATGACGAAGCATGTTTAGAATTCTGTCTTAATTGATCATTTAAGGACAATCATCTTAATTGTTTAATTACATTATTTAACTCTCTTAAAGTCAGGCAAGAGGCCCACCAGCATAGAGGAATAACAAACTGTAGTAGGAGAGTAGCTGGAGCAGAGGACCATAAGCCTTGGATTCTGGAGAAGCCATTTAAGTCTGTTTGCTTGTCCTAAACTAGAAATAATAAATACTTCATTATACTCAATTATTGGAGGTCCTAAGACAAGAAGTGCTGTATTACAAATAATCATTATTATTTCATTATATATCAGCTTTGCAACAAAAACAGCTGAAGACTTTTGTGCAAGAATTGAAGGTAATTCAATACACATTTTGTAGGAATGACTTGAAATATATATTAATTGCATATAAAATGTTAAGGCAACTGAAAACAGTTTATGCAAATGTTCATAAACATTGTGGCTATCTGTAGAAGAGGTATAATTAAGTTGAAAAACAAGGTGTCATATTTATTTTGTTGCTTAGTTTGATCTTAGAGAAGCAGCTAGATTCATCATACATGTACTGTTTGGGGGGAGATGATAAAATATTTAAAGGAAGACAGCAGAAGCAAGAAAGAAGACTGAGGGGCATATTTTAAGTTTAGAGCATGGAAGGACTGGCAAAGTATAATCCTGTAAAAGTGGTCTCAATTTAAGTCAGAATCCCTGGGTGCAGTTTGTTTCAGCTAGGCCTAACTCTATATTCTGTTCTAGCCAAACTGTCTATAAAGAACAGTGGAAAAGGTATAATACTTTGTTTTCCATGTGAGGATCAGACATAATGACAAATATGCCAGGCTTTGAGAGAAGCTTGGAAATGGAGTTCAGTGGAATTTACCTCCCAAAGCTTTGTACTTATCCTCTGCAGAGAGGTGAATTCTGTGCTTTCCATGTTTACCTATTCCTTTCTGTCCAGGGAATAGCTGGAATCCAAGACACAAGTGTCATGTAATGCCAATAACTCAACAAACAGGTTCATCTGGAATTAAATGCAGTGCCTTTATTAGAAGTAAAAAGAAAAAAAAGGAAGAAAAACAGAGAGAGAAGGGCTTTTTAAAAGAAGTTAATAACTTAATGACATTGATTTCTGAAAACTACTGAGTTGTATCTTATGCCAAAAATAAGAAAGTAAATTAAAAACCTACCATGAACTCAAGAATTATGTGGACACAATCCCTGTTACTTTAAAGTGAGATATAAATCCAGAGATTTCTCATGCCATCATTTTGTAAATAATTACAGTTCTGCTGAATCTGTTGTATAAAGTTTACATGGGAGGTTCAGTGCACCCTTGCTCTTGTTTAGAACATACGGAACCACCAGAGAGATGTTGACATATGGCTGCACTGTTTTAGTGCACGAGACATCTACTACATGGGAGCATAATAAACAGGAGCATAAAGACAGGTTTGTGCAAGCAGTTTAAATTGACCTTTTTGGCAGCTGAAATCCATCTTGAGTACATGGTGCTGATGTGGACAGACATGTAAACCTCGTCTTGTTACCGCAACTACTAGTTTTACAAATATACTCTAGTGCTCAAAATGTATATCATTCTAAGGAAAGTGATTTTAAATGGAAGAGGGGATGAGCAGCAACAAGTCATAATAAGTCATAGCAAAACCCATCCCTTAAGTTTGTGGCAATACCTCTATTGATAAATAAAAAGTTAAATAAATATGGTTTAAACCAATCAGATTTCTTATGACAATTTCAGGGCCATGGCTTATTTTGTCTGTTCTTTCCCTAGCAAAATATTTGACCAAGTGGTGCAGTATTTTAATTTTGGTGTTTAAAAAAGAACAATCTCCTCTCCTTTCAATGATATGTTCTTAAATGAGCATTTTCAGAATTATAGGAATATTTGCAAGAATACCTTTTGCAATCTCAGAATCTGGTCTGCAGCAGTATTCTTAGAAACAGACTGAATCCAGTTTTATTGGATTTTTGAAGAAACTTTCTACCATTGGGCAAGTATCTAACATAACCAAATTTAGTCTTGCTTTAACAAATCCTGTTTCACCATTGCATACCAAGGTATGAGTCTCTATGTAGCTCTAGTGGCATTTGTATTCAAGAATATGAAATAATCCCTCATTGTGGTAATATATTTGAAAGATAATGAAAAATCACACCTATATTTTGTGAATATACCTACTTATAATATTGTGGATAACATGCTTATAACAGTTTTCCTTTTCCTAAATTCATCAGCTCACCAGATAGTAAAATCCTGATACCAACAACATTAAAATGAAAAAATAATTCTTGTTGTAAAGTTAAGGGGTAGTGAAAATGCAGAGAAAGGTAGCAAAAGAGTTATTGAGCAACATAATAGGGAAGCTGGTTAGCATGAGATAGTCCTTATCTTGGATAATAAGGAATAGGTATCTTTAAAACAGGATAGCTGATACTGTCTTCTTATAGCCACACCCCTTGCTTGACCCTTGGGTTTTATAAGAACTTGTCTGGAAAGAGGGGCTGGTTTTTGTATGCATGTGCTTGTGCATGTTGGAAAATAGTGATGAGAGTGTGGTTCAGAGTACCTTAAATTCTGTGTACACCTAGTTACACTTAATACAGAATTACATGGTTAGCAACATTCTTATATTGAAGTGATGTTGCAGAGTCTGATTTTCATATTACCTTGTAAAAAATGTTCACTCTGTTAATCTCTCATTTAAAATTACAGAAAATATGAACCTTTAGTGACTGATTTAACCAATTCATGCAATATATAGTAGTATACTCTTTTGTATTCATTGAATCATAGAATATTTAGGGTTGGAGAGGACCTTAAAATCATCTAGTTCCAACCCCCCCCTGCCATGCCCAGGGACACCTCCCACTAAACC
>JASSUY010010054.1:0-27403 GCA_032466535.1 Forpus xanthops | reverse complement strand
TTTTCATGTGCCTCAGCATGCCTTCCAGGACAATCTGCTCCAAGATTTTGCCAGGCACAGAGGTGAGGCTGACTGGTATGTAGTTCCCCATCTCATCCATTTTCCCCTTCTTGAAAATATGGGTTATATTTCCCTTTTTCCAGTCATCTGGAACTTCACCTGACTGCCATGATTTTTCAAAATATGATGGACAGTGGCTTAGCAACTTCGTCTGCCAGCTCCTTCAGGACCCGTGTATGGATTTCCTCAGGTCCCATGGACTTGTCTATGTTCAGGTTCCTAAGATGGTCTCAGACCAGATCCTCCCCTACAGGGGGCCCAAGGTCTTCATCCTCACTGTCCCTACACCTGCCTTGCAAGCCTTGAGTGATGAGTTCAGAGCATTTACCAGTGAAAACTGAGGAAATGAAGTTGTTAAGTACCTCAGCTTTCTCCAATTCCAAGGCAGCCAGCTCTCCTGATTCCTTCTGTAGAGGGCCCACATTGTCCCTAACCTGTCTTTTATTTGCAATGTAACTATAGAATCCCTTCTTGCTATCCTTAACATCCCTAGCCAAGTTTAATTCTAACAGGGCCTTAGCTTTCCTATCCTGGTCCCTAGCTTCCTGGGCAACATCCTATATTCTTCCCAGGCCACCCGTCCTTGCTCCACCTTTTATAAACCTCTTTTTTTCCCTCAAAGTTTCCTCAGCAGCTCCTTATCCATCCAAGGAGGTCTCCTGGCCCTCTTGCAGTACTTCATTCTAGTAGGGGTGCATCACTCCTGAGCTTGCAGCAGGTGATCCTTGAATATCAACCAACAGTCTTGGCCCCCCCTGCCCTTCAGGGCTATATTCCATGGAACCTTACTGAGCAGGTTCCTGAAGAGGCCAAAGTCTGCTGTCTTGAAGTCCAGGGCAGTGAGTTTGCTGCACGCCCTTCTCACTGTCCCATGAATCTTGAATTCAACCATCTCATGATCGCTGCAATCAAGTTTACCCTGGAGCATCACATTTCCAACCAGCCCTTCCCTGTTGGTGAGGATGAGGTCAAGCACGGCACCTCTCCTCATTGGCTCCCCTATTACTTGCAGAAGGAAGCTGTCTTCCAAACAGTCGAGGAACTTCCTGCGTTGTTTGTGCAGGGCTGTACGATCCCTCCAACAGATATCAAGGTGATTGAAGTCCCCCATGAGAACAAGGGCCTGAGAGTGCGAGGCTGTTCCTATCTGTCTGTAGAGCGTTTCATCCACAGATTCCTTGTAATCAGGTGATCTATAACAGATCCCCACAATAATGTCTCCCATCACTGTTCTCCCTTTAACCCTGACCCACAAACTCTCTATTGACTGCTCACCTGTCCCCAGACAGAGATCCGTATTCTCCAGCCTACCCCTAGCATAAACAGCAACTCCCCCTCCCTGCCAACCGGGCCTGTCTTTCCTAAAGAGCCTGTAACCTTCCATTCCAACACACCAGTCATAGGAGCCATCCCACCATGTCTCTGTGATACCTGTGATATCATATCCCTGTAGATGTGCACACATCTCCAGTTTCTCTTGTTTGTTGCCCATGCTACGGGCATTTGTATAGAGACATCTGAGCCAAGCTCCAGTCGGAGCCAGCTCACTGGCTGGAGCAGCTGGAATATCTCTACATTGCTGTGAACGTTTGCTATAGGTGCTGGCGAGTGATTGGGTGTGTTGGGATGGAACGATGACCCCCTCCCCCAAAACATCTAGTTTAAAGCATCCTTGACCAGTCTGGCAAGTCTCCTACCAAATCAACTCTTCCCTTATTTTGTCAGACCAGCTCCACCAACCCCCAGTAGACCTGGACTACTACATATTCACTGATTCATCTATTTGTCTTCAACTCCGTATCTTGACTCATTGTCTTACCTTTCCTCATGTACCTGCTGTTGACATTTTACCTCATCTGACTGCTTCACTGCTGGTTGCCACAGAAAAGGGAGATGCTCTTTTCACCTTCCTTTCATTCCTGTCCAGGAGTTCGCTCTGCCATACATTAGGTTTAGCACATCATGCCACTGCTAGGTGTCAGTTCATCAAATATTCATTTCTTGGTTGGGGAAGAAATTAGTTTTCCATTGGGGCAGCTCATTGAACTGATTTAGGCTGAGGCCTCAAGATCTCTTCCCCCAAATGGAAGTGAGGGAGGTGAGTGTTCAGCTATTGTCTGGTTGATAGAGGGAGTAGGATTTTCTCTGTTGGCAGCCACCTGCAGCTAGACCAGATTATGTATGTCAGGCCCCATTCTTTAACAACTTACAGTGTTTCTGATCTAGTGAGACTGGAGTGTTTGATGTGCTTAGTGGAGATCTGACTTTTCAAATAGGTCTGGCAGCAAGTACTAAAAAGCAAGTGTCCTCCAGATTGGTGTATGACTTGCACAGCGAAGAGAATACTTCACAGAAGAGAAGCTGCTAAAAAGAACCAGTCATTAAACAAATAAGACACCATTAATTTAAATGGGCAAAAGTTCACAAAGGAAAGAACTGGCAGCTGACACCAATATTATTTTTTTTTGGCTGAAAAGACATTTGAACTTTTTGGCAACAACAAACATCAAGTCTTGCATTTGAACAGGTGAAATTTATTATAACATTTGCACACAAGTAGTCAGAGAAAATCATTGTGGGAGTTCAACTGATGAGGACTGTCTGCAGCAATGGATAGAGACTCAGAGTATATAAAGCAGTCATTGCTAGAAAGTACAGACAAGAACTGAGGTTTTCCTGAGAATATATGCCACAGAAAATCAGTGGGAAATGGGTACTTTCTTGTCTCATTTGAGCAGTCTCCAGTCAAACTCCCTGAAATAACACTACTGGAGAAATGTGGTCTTTCTCAGATCTTAATGCAGACCTGTTCAAAGCACAGGGAAGTCACATATTTCAGGGCCTTAAGGAAGGTAGAAGAGAACACCTACCCTAAAAACAAAGATTTTAAGAAAGAGATTGCTTTTGTGCTTAATAAATGTGAACTTTGGCTTTACAGCATTGATGGTGAAGTGACGTTAAAATGACATTTTCTCTTACATCTAAAAACTTTAGAAAAAAAATGTTATGCGTTTTAAAAGCAGGGTTTCACCTATTTTAATTTCTTGAAAAGCATTCTTTTCCTATGTTGTAGTGAAATGTGTCATGTGTAAACCATGGTTCTGCTCATCATTTTCTTCAAAATGGAATGTATCAAATCCATTTCTAGGTACAGAATTATATACGTTGTACTTGATGTGTTATTTAATAAATACGTTCTGCACTCAATAATATTTTGAAATTTATGGGTATGGTAATAGAAATCCATATATTGCATAGAATAACATAAGATATTGCACAAAATGTATTATGTTTCAGCTGGGCAGAGCTTACTATTTCTGTTCCCAAAAAAATACAGTGTGCAGCTGTTTTTAACAAGTTTTCTCTGTTGAAATGTATACCAATGCATATTCCTGTCTTGTTTTCCTCTTCCCCTAGGACATCACTAGAGATAAAAGATTTTAGCTGAATGGACCATCTCCTATTGAAAATACAGAAAGGAATTACATATATGTGTGAGTGCCTAGGTACTCCTATTTGTGTATGCTTAATAAATAGTCACACTTTGGTTTTGTTGTTTTTTTTTTTTTCGAGTGGAATAGAGATCATGATTTATGATCTGCTTTTGAAATAGTGATGGGATTGTGTTTTTTTTGTGTGTTTAGGAGGATTTGAGTTGCTTGTTGTTTTGTAGGTGATGTTTTTTTGACTGTAGGGGTGCAGAAACACCAACAGAACTTGCCTAGAGAGGTTGTGGAATCTCTGTCCTTGGAGATACTCAAAACTGAACTAGACAAGGCCCTGTCCAACCTGTTCTAGGTGACCCTTCTTGAGTAAAGGATCCTCCAGAGATCACTTCCATCTTCAGGAATTCTGTGGCTTTTACTTGGAGAAATTGAAAAATGGCAGAAAGAAACAAAAGTCAGCAATGTGCGTCCTACTGACAGTTGATAGGCAGTGTAGCAGTACGATCCTGGAATGGCAAAAGCACACACTGGCAAACTGGCCTTACCAGCGTAGAAAAAAGGTTTTAAAACAATTCATAATGAAGAAAACTTTCAGTAATAATATCTTTGTTTATTTTTTTATTTAGTTTTCTTTGTATTTTTATATTTTTCAAGGACATTTCTTTCAACAACATCCCTTTTTTTTCAGTTTTACCAAAGAGTTTTATTTTTCTTAAAACCTGGAAATGTTACTGTAAGTGGATTACTGATATTTCCAAAGCTGTTGAGAGTCTGTGAAATGCACTCAGTGAGTCATAAAGCTGTATCTTTTGCTTGTTCATAGGTGAGATTTTGTTCGTACTGGCTTTGTAGACTTTGAAAGCTGGCCAGGACCTTTGACCAAAACCAATCTGAATGTTGCTGCTAAAAGTCTAAAACTAAAGCAACATTGAAAAATACTTTATTATCTAAAATTTATTTTCTGCTGCAAGCAGGTAAAATTGTATTGTCAGGAAAGCCCTTTCACTAGGGTATGGTAAGATTTGTAATGGGTAGAAGGGATTTAGTTGGAATCATCTTTAAGATGGGTGTTTTCTTTGACGGTAGAGTAGGAATCTTGGTAAGTCAGTTTCAGAAGCAACAGTTCACATACTTTCCAGGGGTATAACTTTATTCTGTAAGAAGTATATTTATTTCTTTGGAGCAAATGAGTAGACTGTATGTTGCTTGTAAATTGAGAGGAACTTAAGCGGTCTCTATATGAACTTCTTAATGTTAACAGTCTCTTTGAAAGGCTACAACAGTTCAGATGACCTCAGTTTTGAAGCCTCTTAAATGATTTTGTATGCTTTTATCATTAACTGCTTGTCTCTCCTCCTTTTGTTTGGCTTCCAAATTTGCTTATAAGCATTTAACACTTTGGAAAAATTATTGAAGATTAAAAGCTAAGTACTTGGAATTATGAACGTCATTCTGCAGTTGGCAGAGTCTTGTTTCTTTGAACTATTAAATTTCTATAGGCTGTATTATTACTTGGAGAAGTAAACCCCAGTTTTTTAGAAGTTTTGGGCCTCTACTACTTTTTTTAGTAAACCTCGAGCAAGCAAAGTTCTTAAGAGTAGTTGATCTCAGTCAGGGAGTCAGACCCTAATCTACAGCCCTGCAAAGCAGCTGTTTGTGTACCTAGACAAAACTTTAGACCTTATGATATTTTAGATATTATGAGTCTGGTAGGCTAGAGCATTGTAATGAAGCAATAGGTTGGTCTTGCAAGGAAATGAGAGTATACTATTGTAAATGAAAGTGAAATGGAGGTATTTCTAAAGAAGCCTTTGCTATTCTGTGAAAATACCTTTTTATAAATGTCTGAAAGTCACCTATACATACCCTAGTTTCTGGATGCCAAATACCTTTTCAAAATAAAAATGCAGGAGATGGCCAAAGGTTCAAGATTAAGGGCAAAGTAGGACAGGAGAGGGAGGACATCATTTTCAAGTGCCTCTTGGTAAAATAACCAGAGAAGACAGTAAGCCATTCATAAGGATTAAGGCTAATGGGTGAAAGTAAATTGTTTTAATTAGGTTTCTGAGTTTTAATCCAAAACAAAACTTGCAAGAGGCATATTGTAGATATCAGCATTTGATCTTACCCTATTAAATACAGTTTCAGCATCTCCAGAAATAGCAGCAATGGGATCGTCATCATCTCTCACCTCTCATAATATCTGTAGCACTCTTCTTAAATTATCAGCTGCCTTCCTGCCTGGCATGAAACTGCCTTGATCTTGCTTTACAATGGTGGTAATGCTTTTGTTTAGTCTCGTGGTTAGCCATTTAGTAAATCATTTTAAGACCACATTTAACAAAGATACAGAATGATAGTCCTTACATTTACTGAGACTTTGTCAGGTTTCAGAATAGCTTCTACTTCTCTTTTCATTGATAATGTTATGACACCTTTACCTGGTTTTGTGCAAGGCATTTTGGAGGCACTGTTTTAGGTTAATATGTGGTTTCTGAAATATATCGCCTGATATTAGCCACCCTGTTCAATCCAGTTGCCAGACTGCAGATTCTTTACTGTGCTAGGCATTTAATTCAGCATGTACGAGTACAGTTTCATATTCATTTCAATTTCTCAAATATATGACAGCAGATAACAATACCCCAATTGAGTTTAGAGACAGGCAAAAAGGAGCCAGAAACTTTGGAAGAGGAGGCAAAAGAAACACATCATTTTTTAACCACTTTCTATAGTTGTTCTAGGTAGAGGTATAGGCAAAGGACAGCATTTTTGTCTCCCTTTTGGTATTGCCAGTGAACCCTCATGAATCTAAATGAGAAGATGTGAATGAGGACAAGGGCATGAATTTATCACTTTTCCATACCTTGAATTGTCCATAAGCTAAAAAACAACAAAAGTTTTCCTGATGTGTGCAGTCCTTGAGACTCCAGGAAAAAGCAAGGATTTATTCATCTGCTTATCTTCTTTTCTTGTATATCATTATTCAGTGACACTTGGATTAGTTTTGTTTGCTTTCAGTTCTGCCACGTTTAGACCAAACTGTAAACGTGCATGTGTGCATGTCCTCAAGTATGATAAAAATTCAGTTGAAAAAGCATAAAGTGAGTAATGAAATTTCTGAACATTTTCAATACCAGTTTTTAATGGAAGTGCCATTACTTCCAGAGCAAGTGGGTGCAAAAAAGTGATGGTCAGACTTGTTATCTAAACCCTACGTTAGTGAATTCCAGGCATTAATTGTTCTGAGAAATTCTAGATCATTTTGCTGTGAAAACAATAGCCTATGCATCTGAGCAGTTTATATAATTTAACAATGATTTAAGGCCTTTTAATAGAACTCACCATCTGACATATATCTGCTTGACTGGACATACAGGATCTAATTGCCCATTGACTGGACAAGAGAAATATGAAATATCTTTTCAAATTTGAGAGACACTAATGAAATTGTGTATGTAGATTTTACTGAAATTGTAATTCGAAATTAGGATTCCACAAAATAGAGTGATTTAAAGCTTAGCCAACACTACTTTTACTGAAAGTACCCTTTATGACTTATTCCTAGGGGTGTTTCTGCCGTTACTGGTTCTTTAAAGAGTTAATCTGTTTAACTCTGTTTAGGAGACATTTGAAGAACACATCCTAATGTCCTAAGACATTAGGAGAACATTTGCTTTTAGAGTGATCTCTTATTTTTCAGCAGTATTGAAGGAAGCTAAGTGAGAGAACAAACTACAGTTTTGGATGAGAAGGAGCTAAAGGGAAGCTTCCTTCATTTTCTTACTTTCCCTGCCAACCTGCACAGCAACTCCAACCTTCTTTTCCCTGGCAGGAAGGAGAAAAGAAGAAAAAAAGGCAGTGGATTCCTCAGCATAACTTCCTCTGTTCCTTGAAGTTTAGCCACTGCTCTAATCTCTGAAAGTTTTTCCTGGCTTGCATTGACTTGCTGCTCAGACAATGAGCACTGTTCAAGCCTGTCAGGAGCTGAACTGCTTGGCCTGCCATTGAGTTGTCAGCATGCTGCTGTTTCTTAGTCTACTCTGTTTCTGAGTTGCAAGGCTGACACAAATCTGTACAAGGGCTGATTTTATGAGTGCCCCAATGGAATCCCCTTCAACGGCTGTCTAGTTAGTAAGGTTCAGTGAATACTCAAGGGGAGACTCCTTGGCACTGGATTTTGCCTTTTGCAGGAATTTTATGTTGGAATTTTTAGCATAGGATGGCTCTGTTGGACTGTGCACTTTAAAAAAAAATCACTCTGCAGTTAAAATATTGTTTATGTTTCTGCAGTGTTTAAAGTTGTCCTTTATCTGTTGACTATGCCCTTTATCATTCATAGGTCTGAGGGAGATAGAAAAGACCTGCTGTTTAAATTAACTCATCTCCCATAGAGGGGAACAGGCTGGAAGGCTCAGATGATCATCTCTGCTGACTAATCTGAGGGTCTAATTAGTCTCAGGGGGTAGTGATGAGGGGCTGAGAGCTCCTTGGCTGGCTCAGTAGAGACTGTGGAGGGCTTTGTATACATAGCCTTAGAGTTATTATATATATATGCGTATTTCTATTAGCCTTTTAGGCCAAACTACCAAGTACCAGGGACTGGGGGCAGGCGTAGAGGGAGGCGGGCAGGCGTAGACGGAGGCAGGCAGGCAGGGAGGCCAGAGATGAAGGGTAGGCCCGGTTCTTAGGAACAATTTTGGATTGGCTAAAAGAAGAATGATATTTCCTTATAATTCTGGTTTTGTTTTTTTTTTTTCACAATAAATGTGCTCCCTATTGCAGTATTTTCAACCATAAATGAATGCTTGCATACATATATACACACATGTGTTTGTGTGTTTAAATACAGACTTCATGACTGCTGAAAGTCTCTAACTTGAAGGACTGTGTTTATTGATGTGGTTTCAGAGGTTGAATGTCACCCAGATATACCTGCACTCTGAAGATTACGTCCCACCACACCATAACATGCTTAATTCATTGCAGCATGAGACAGCTGACGTCAGACCCGCGATTACCTGTAGCAGCATGCTTGGGCTGCCTCTGCAGCAGGCAGCATTGGGTACAAAGTGACTATGCAGTATTTGCTTTGCATTAAGCTTGTTGGCTCCAATCAGCATCTGGACCTCATTGTGTTCAGCATTTTCCAAACACGTAAGAAAATCTGTGTGCTGAAAATTTTATTTAACACTATTTGGAGTTTCTTCTCATGCTTATATGTACTTACTTCAGATTCACAAGGCTTTTTAACCTCTCTTTTGGTCTGTCAGTAATAATATTTTGTCATATCTGCAGTAGGACTGAAAAAAATCACTTTTCCAAAAGGCTGGTTACTTTGATGTTTGCCTCGCATTTACTGTTGGATGCCCTATTTCATTGATTACTACTGGTTTCTTTAAAGGCCAGATTGTAAAGGAAGGTTGGGCTTATAATGCTGTTTTAATTTGCGTCCTGGACAGCCTTCCTTTGCCAATAGGTGGTAACTTGCAGGATTGGGCCCATGCTGTAGAATTTGCACAAAAACCTCTATCAGACTTGCTTGGCACAATTGTGAAAACTGTTCAGTATATCCTGTTTTCTAAATGTCAGCTTGCTTTTTCTTTTTTTTCTGCTTTCATAGTGGGTGGGCTGACTAAACAGAGGCTTTTTTACATGGTACTTTGCTGTTTTCTAAACAGAACAGCTATGTATGCTATCTAGTTTATATACAGCTTCTTTTTTTTTTTTTTTTTAAAGCAGGGTACCCTTGTAAATATGTTGGATTTAAAAGAAGCAAGTCGTACAGAAAGTGCTTTGTTTGTAATATCTAAAGCTTTTCTTGATTTTATTGGGGGGCATATTTTATTCGTTACTTTTCTGTGTGCCACTTTCTGTGTGTTTTGATATAATTATACATAGGTCCTACAATACAGTAGGACCAATGTTTTGAAGAGTTTTTGTTCTGACACATAGCATGGAATGTAGCTAATCAAAACATAAGTGTGTACTTTGCACCACTCACTGCAGTTTTTAAGATAGATGTTAAACATTATTTTGGGCCTTACTACAGCATATGACTTTAAAGCCTTAATGAAAGACCACTCCAAATTAGGAAAATTAGGACAAAGAGCCATTCTAAAATAAATAATTAGTATTCTTAAAATACATCAGCATGTAAATACTTCTGCGATAATTCAGCAGCTACGTCGTTGTTTCTGTTTGGCTTGCTGTAGAATCAAATGAAAGCATGCTTTTACTGCAATTAATGACTCTAAATGGACCGCATACTAAATGATTATCCTAAATAAGCTGCATAGCTACCTCCTGAATAACCTTGCAGGCAGAGTATGAAATCAGGTTTGAGGTACTGCGCGGCAGAATTCAAAGTGGAATGAAAGGCTACTCTGAGCAGAACTTTTTCCCAGCCAGGTCAGTGCTCATAAGCTCTGGGAAAGTCACCTGAGAGTTGTTACTGCAGATGTTGCCCAGTCTTTTTTCACTCTGGATCTGAAAATGGGGTTCTATGGTTCTGCTGGGAGCAGGGCTGTGTCTGCCAAGAACTGATAAAGTGCATGCTCTTCTCTCTTCCTAGGCTCTGCCAACATTTCTATATCTTTATTTCTGTGTTATTCTTTTTCTTCATATTTTCTTCTGGTCTCTGTTTTGTTGGGGGCTTTTTGGTTTTGTTTTGTTTTTTTTTTAATTATTTTTTGCCATCTTCAGTATTCTGTCCATTGCTGGCAGAAGAAGAAACAACTCTTGCAAGCAACAACTAGAGCAAGACTGAACTCCTTTCTCTGACTGCTCCTACTGTGGAAGGGTTCTTGTCTGTGATATGTGATTTGATAATGCCTGCTGAGTGGCATATTAGAGTTGAAGGCAATGATAACCACACAGGTAGTGAGTTAAAAACTTCATCTTAGGCTTACTTTTGAAAACTGTTAGTTACTGCTGCATCAGCTTTCTGTTTTGTTTCATAGCACACTTCTTGGTGTCCCTGCACCAAAGTGTTTTGCAAAGATGTGTACTACTTATAGATTAAACCTGATCTTGATCCTATGGCAGTGGCAGTGTCACATCAAGAGTTCCTGTGAGTTAATGGCATGAATCTCATGTTAAATGCTCTGTTTCAATGATGGAAAAGTGCTTATTCAGGAACATGCATTAGAGAGAAGTTTTATATTTGGTATGATCCAGATTAATCAGTCTTTTTTGTTGTTGAGATTACCTTTGATGCTTCATTTGGTCATTTGCACTACCACAGAAGTATTCCTGGGGAGCAACTGAATTTTAAACTGAAGGGAGCAAAAAGGCAGCCTGTTACGTTTGCTTCCCAGGTTCCATTGCCCACAAAACAGCATCCCTCAGTGGGGAAGTAGGAGGTTCTAACATTCCTTTGGACGTGTGGGAAATGGCATGTGTGTTTATATGGCCGTGGTTTCACCTTACACATGGACCACCAGGTTTTAATGACACACTTGGCCACAGGAGGTTCAAGCCACTGACCACTATGTTTATTCCAATGAGCCAACCCGTTGGCATTGGGAAACCTTTTACCCCAGTTTACACCAAGTTGTATAAATCAGACAACAGATTTCTTGTCTATAGTCACATTTTCAGTATTGGTACTGGGGATTCCTGGGGAATTAAGCTACCTGTTAAAGGGAGATGTCATTGAGGGTGTTTTGTTGGAAGGATGTAGCACAGTCAGGATGGAAAAATTAATTTAGGTAGCACATCTTTAAAGAAACTTCAAGAGCATGAGTAAAAACAGTCTAGGTCCTCATGATGTTCTGTTTCTAATGAATGCTTTGTTCCACATGAGATTCTTGCATTTCGAAGTAGATAGGGCTGGATGCTGTTATTTTCTTCAGAAACTTCATGAACTGCTGGGGGAAGGAGGGAGAGGGCAGGGAGGGAGAAAAAAAAAAAAATTTAGGAAACCGAGCTGTTAATTTTAAAGTATTCTCCATTATTTTTTTTTTTTTTTCAAATCCATTCTTAAAATTCCTGGGGAGAATAGGGAAAGTCAGATGTCCCAGCATTTTCAAGCAGATGCTTCTCTGCGCAAAGAAAGCTGAGTATGGGACTCCTCTGGTATTGATGAATACTGAAAGTTTTATATCTGTGGCAGTATTAATGACTGACAAACTGATGTAAGGGAAGGATTAGATGAGGGCAGAACTATGTAGATCTAGTAGTGACACAGTGTGTTTTTAAAGCAATGTAGAAAATTATCTTATAGAATTGGTTTAAGTCTGTGTATGTCTTGTACTAGAACTATAAAGCTTAATCTGTTCTTGATTAAGTCAATTAACTGAAATATCTAGTTGGAGGAGTATGTGTGTTAATGAAGTCAACTCTGAAAACTTGTTGTGGGATTGGTGAAAGCCTGGTTGTCTTTGGTTCAGAGTTTGTAACCATGCTTACCACAAACAACCTAAAATATGAAGAGCTTCCTTTTTACTCAACCCTTTTCTGACATTAAAAAATATTGGTTGGTTGGCAGTCTGACATAGTGGAAGTGCCCTCCTACTCTCTTATATGGACTATGCTTGTGAAGTAATGGGAAGTTTTGATTAAATGCTTCACAAGCTGTTTATAATTATTTGTTTTAGAAGGTTTCAAAGAGTTTGCTTGCCAGAGTCTAGTTGTTTTATGAAAGTAAGGAGTTACTTTAATTTTTATAGTGTGATATCAAATCCGCTTCTTTCTCATATCATTCTTCCTCACCTCCTGTTCATATTGTATTGACCACTAATAATACATTCTGCCTAAATACGTCATGTATTTATTTCCTCTTTCTCAGTATATCAACAACGATAGAAATATAGGCTGCTTATTATGAATACACAAAAACACAAAAGCATTCACTGAAGTTCTCCAATTGACAAGTAACATTTTTGCCATTAGCACCTCCTTCTTATCCACAATTCCTCAGTGCAATTAAAATGAGACAGCTTAGGAGGTCTGCAGCTACATTTTGTACTACAAACTAATTAGTTACTACATGAGTTATTAGTCAATCTCCACTCCCACTAGTTGTATTTAGTAATGAGACATTCTTTGAGAAGTGCAGTGAGGATTAATTAACATTTGGTGTATTGGTGTATTGAACTTGTAAAGTATAAAGACCCTAATTCAGCACTATTTAAGCATGTGATCAACTCCAAGCACATCTGCTTTATTTCCATTGGAATCAATGGAATTTAAGCATGTGCCTAAAGTTAAACATGTACTAAATCACTTTCCTGAGTACAAACAAACTGCTGATTTAGAGCTTATAAAAGCTATCTTTTTTTTTTCCCCCTGAAATCTATAGAGGCGATTCCTTATCAGACTGAAGATAAGAAATATTCTCTTATTTTCTGAAAGTAACGTTCCATCTGTTTTTCAAAATAACTTTCCTTTAGTTCCACCTGCTTTTCAAAAAGCTTTCCTCTATTTCCATCAATACATTAGCTTCAGTGCTCATGCTCATGTTTTCTCATAGAAATGTCTTTCAGCTTCTTTAAAAAAATTAATAAATATCTGAAAAACAAATGAAATGAGCCATAAAGCTTGTCCAGAGCAATCAACAAATTCTTATTCATGTGCAAGGAGGTATTCTAGATTATACTATGAAAAATATATATGAGAGTTTTTCAGAAAAGTGCTTTCTTGCAATTCATATTCAAAATAATGTGCAATTAAGTAAAACAGTCTACAAAATAAGTAGTTTGCTTAATGGTGAAAAAAAAAGGCAAATCTGTAGTTTTTATTAGTTCTAACTTTTCTGTCCAAAAAAGTTGATAGATAAATTGATCATCCATGTTATCAATGATCTTAAGTATGTACTTGATTCTTTTAAGTTTTTATAGTTCATGAATCGTTGTCACACAGAACTCTGGACAATTGCTCAGGTAACAGCAAAACCTGGCAGACTGATAGCAGTTAGACTTGACTGTCCCTCTTACAAAAAATTCTCACCATTGCTTTCACTAAAACATTTCTGACAAAAGCGCTGATTATGAGACTTTCCCTTGAGCAAGGTTCTTACAAACATCTCATAGTGAGCTATATCCTGTCATTCTATATAGCAGCAGTAATTATTTTACCAAGAACAGGCTAAATCCTTCTTAGCTTAATTTCACTATCTAGGAAGTGTAAAGACTTGGTCAGCAGTTGGAATCTCTGATATCCCTGCACTTTCCAGGCTGCAACAAACACATACAAGTAGTAGAAATTTCTGCAAGAGCAAGCTCGGCTTTTCTTTTCTCCAGATGTTAATCCACCCAACAAAATGGGAAATCTGGAAATGATCAATCTTCCTTGTGAGAACTCTAGTAAACATATAGCAGCTTCATTTCCAGATGGTGAAAGCCACATTCACCAGGCTTTCCACCGGCCACTCAGATTCACCTGAATGAGGCTCTGTGTGTACTTGCTCTGTTTCTTTCTGCTCATGTACACACACCTCCTTCATTTTCTTGACTGCTCAGAGAAGTTCTTACTTGCAATCAGCTATACCAAAAATGTGAACTCATTGACCGTGATCTTATGTCATGATTTACCTACAGTATTATGCCTATAGTGAGTGGTGGCTCAACCAGTTAACTCTTTTGTGCAGCTTGGACAGTGACATCCAGTTCCAGGAGTCATTTTTAACTCATTTTTTTTTTTTTTTGACCCTCTTATATTTTCAAATCATTGATTCTTAAATATCATGTGAGTTTCATTTTTTTTTATAACATCTGCAGTAGTTACCTGCAAAATGGCATATGGAATAACCAGGGAATAAATTAATAGTGGATTGTGAATTTGCTGTTCTTTGCACAGCCCCACAAATCTGTGAGGACAGCGGAATATGACAGAGTTGGAGAAGAGCACAGGACATTCCAGAGACCAGCCAACGTTTTACCTGTACTCCAAATGTTGTCTACAGTAGAAAATGGTGTTTAACTCAAAACTAAATTAAGTAGCATTTAAATAGTATGTATTAAATATCATCTGAAGTCTACTACCAATAACACTCAAATTTAAAAGATGTATACTTCATCTGTGTTAACCAGTACTAATGTTAATTAGTTTAATATCTTTGAGAAAATCAGTTGGATTTTGAAGTACTTTTTCACTTCTGCTATCAGTGGGCAGTGTTATCTTGAAGGTTCATCTGAAATATCTAAATGACAAATGAGCTTCTCAGTTGCACCCAAGTTCTTCAGGTTCTTAAGCAAAAATCCTTCTGAGTAATAACTGGCTGAAATTATATAAATCTTTCCATTTCCTGCCCCTAATGTCCTTTCATGGTAGATGATGTGCCACAACTTGAAAGTTAGATTTTCTAGAATCATGCAGCAAATATGCAACACTAAGTGAACTATGTTAGTAAATGCTATAACTGTGTAACATGTTTTTTAAAAGTCATGAATGCCCATTCTGCTTCCATCTCATATTGTGTATAGCTATTAGAAAGAGAGGTCAAAATCATATTTTATTACAAGTATGATTTTTTTTTTTTTAATAGCATGTTGCCAATCATGAAATTACAAACTAGAATGTAGCAAAATGACCTAATTTCATTTTTGGCATTTCATAAATTGAAAATGGCTTAATGCTGTATTCAGTCTTCCTCATCAATCAAAACAATAGAAAAATTACACTCTATCAAGACTTATCAGTGCAGAACTTCCACAATAAGCTCAAGTTGGACATTTGGAGTGATATTTATCTCACCTGATTTTAGCCATTTTTAAGTTAAGACAACAAAGCTCAGGTGGTTATCTTGTCACTCTGCATGCTGGGGTGAGATATCCATAGCATTTAACAGTTTTCATCCTGTCTTGAAAGCACGATATGGAGAGATAAGGTGTTTTGCATCTGGAAGTGCCTATTTCTTCTACACATTGTACTGGGAACCCAGTTGACAGATCTGATGCCTGATGTTTAGATGGCCAGAATTAGGTGAGATCAATCCTGTTCTCAAGGTCGTATTTAAATTCAAGTGGCACAATTCTTGAGGTGTTTGCTATTCTATATCTACGCAGTGATTGATTCTTCTTAAAAAAAAGGTAGAAGTCAGTTGTTTATGTTATACTCAGTATCCTTTTTAATTCTAATGCTCTTCTAGCATGAGTTCTGAGAGCTTGTTTGACTTAGCAGGGTTGATAACAAGTAATGCAGCTGAAAATCCAAATGCATGTGCCTGGGTCTTGACCTACTGCCCATGGAGTAGGTCAAGAATCAACTGCAATCTGCAGTTGATTCCAGCAGGCATTTCCACAAATCTATGAATGGTTAATTTAAGCATCAGTCCTGACTCCAGAGCATTCCAGTTGAGGCTTTAAGTTAGTATTCTGATTGCTTAATATTTTGTCCAAAATTTAAATTTTCATTTGAGTTGAAAATTTCAAATTGAAAATTGAACTGAAAATTTAAAATTTCATTGAAATGTTTCCTTGTCTCTTGTTAGATAAGTATTGATCTTCATTCTATGAGTTAGAGAGATTTTATGAAGTAGTTCAAGTAAGCTCAACTCCAAGCTGTCAGTGGTGCTACTGATAGCCTCAAATTTTGTTTAAATAAATATTTAAACTAAGAGCAACACCCTATTGAAATAGTAGAGTTTTATTGTGGCAGAATTAGTGGTTACTAGGAATTGTGGAAACCCATTTAATCTAGACCACCAACTGGATCAATGCCACACTATGATCTATTAGACCAGCAGGGTGCTCTCATTAAGTGACCTTTATGTCTTGCATTAAGCTAAATCCTTTGCCAATGTTAAATTACAGTAATAAATCTCTATTGTTTCAGAATTAAAGTTCATATACTTTTTATGTTAGTCTTTGTTCCAGTTATTTTTTCTTTTATATATGCTTCTGAACTTCCTAGCTGTGGATGACAGCAGCACCACCACCACCAAATATTTGGCCCAGTTTTAGACACAGTTGGCTTGGTCATATTCTCAGATACATATTCACAGCTCCCAGGGACTTCAGTAGATACTATGTATGCCATAGAATCATAGAATAGTTAGGGTTGGAAAGGACCTTAAGATCATCTAATTCCAACCACCCTGACATGGGCAGGGTCACCTCCCACTAAACCATGACAACCTGGCCTTGAACACTGCCAGCGATGGAGCATTCACAACTTCCCTGGGCAGCCCATTCCAGTGCCTCACCACCCGAACAGTAAAGAATTTCTTCCTCAGATCCAATCTAAACTTCCCTTGTTTAAGTTTGAACCCATTACCCCTGGTCCTTTCACTACAGTCCCTCATGAAGAGTCCCTCCCCGGCATCCCTGTAGACCCCCTTCAGATACTGGAAGGCTGCAAGAGGTCTTCATGAAGCCTTCTCTTCTCCAGGCTGAACAGATCCAACTTGCTCCTCCTATCTTCATACAGGAGGTGCTCCAGTCCCCTGATTGTCCTCATGGCCCTCCTCTGGACTTGTTCCAACAGTTCCATGTCCTTTTTATGTTGAGGACATCAGAACTGCACACAATATTCCAAGTGAGGTCTCACAAGAGCAGAGTAAAGGGTTAGGATCACCTCCCTCAATCTGCTGGTCACGCTCCTTTTGATGCAGCCCAGGATACGTTTGGCGCACTGGGCTACAAGAGCACACTGCTATGTATGTAAAGACAAAGCTGAGGGTTTCTTAAATGTTTTAGTAACATTTAGCTATTGAGCTATCCTTAACTGCAGCAAGAACACTTGTATGTCAACTAATTGCATTTCTAAAAAGTTTATATTCTTCCCACTGTTGCCAGTAAGGAAAGCTTATCTCTCCTGTCTTTGTTTTACAGTACCATTCTACTTCTGTTTAAAAGTCTCTCAGGGTTATTTCTGATATATAGCTACCTCCTTTGTAATTACTTGTGTAATTAGCAATAAAATATATTTCTGAAGTTTGTTTACATGATTATTTTGATACTGGTAATTTCAAATAGATTTTTCAAGGTAAGATGCTGTCACCTTTATTTCATTTGTAAAAATGTGAAGGGAATTGTTTTCATATATCTTAATAAAACAAGCAAAGACAACAAACAAAACAAAACCAACACAAAGCAAACAAACAAAAATCCTAACAATAAAATGGATTCACTTAAATATGATTCTTGTTAAGAGCATCAGAAAAATAGTGATTTGTGACAGCATCTCAATATACAATCCAAGATTACTGGCCTCCTATACTGAGTGGTATAAAATGGCAATGAGATCGTTCCTAGCCAATGGAGTTAAAAGTCCACACCGACAAGTTAAAGAGTAGAGGAAAGAAAGTATCATTATCCCATTTTACAGCTGGATAAACCTAAATTCAATTGGTTTAAAGCTCTGTCTAGACTGAGAAAATATAGCAGGTCCATTAGCCAACACATTTTAATGAATCCATTCTTAGTTGTCTCCTGATCACCAACCAGAATGCACAAATAGATTAGTATTTAAAAACTGGCTATAGTTAATGATACAGCTCCTATTTTGTCAGTAGTGACTACTTTTTCACTTAGAGCTGCAGTTCACTGGCCCTGCAGTATGTGCAAGTTTACAACTAGATATGATATAATTGTCTCTATTATGTAATATTGATTTTTGCAATTTAGATTTTATAAGAGCATATATTTATTTAGATTTTTGTAAGAGCATATATTCTGCATGTATCTTTGGACTTTGGTAGATGGGAATATGCTGGGTAACGTACGAAAATTATAGTACAGCTGTTTAATTTAGCACAGTGTGCTCAGTTTAGTAAAGTGGGTGTGAATATACATTAAATTCAAAAAGAAAAAAAGAAAACCAGATTAAATGGATTTGCCTGATACTTCTGTTGCATTTGTTAGAGGACTTTAACAGATAAGCTGTTTTTCTAGGAATGTTGTCTATTATACCCAAGAGGTTATTGAGGGTTGAACAACTATACAATTCTGAAGCACTTAAGTAACTTAAAAGTGTAACTGTGATCCTCTAGAGCAACAGAGAGGCTTCGGAGCTTGGTTTCCGTTGTTTTTTGTGGACACCTCTGCTCACAATTGTTCATGATGTTTTAAAGATCTTTCCTAAAGAAGTACTTACTGTTGGATCTCAGAAGTAGAAGATATTAAGTTTCTAGTTTTGTTTTTTTTTCCAGAGTAGAATTTTTCCAAAACATAGCTGTTCAGAACTTGCTAGGAGAGTTTCTTGTCTTCTAAGACTAAGAGTTCTCTTCTTCTAGATGTAGTTTTGATAAAAAGTCATAACTGTAATTGAGATAATTCTTCAAATAACCATACCCAAATCTGTAAAAGGTTTTGGATGTGATTGTCAAGGCCTTTAGTTTGTCTTTGCATTCAACAGAAAGCCAGTGAACAGAACAACCATACTCTCTGAGGTGTCACATGTATTTTATCATCTCTTGGCATAGTACTTTCAATGGCCGAAGCAGAAATCAGTGCCTGGGAATTTTAGCCACTCTCCATGCATTTTCTACTCAGGAGAGTCCCTTCCCTAAGATCCGGTAGCCAGAAACAAAAAAAAAATAAAGAGAGACAAGTGGTTGTATAATGTACAAATGAGAACCTGGAGATTAAAAGATTTGCCAAAAGCCATAAACAAATGAGAGAAGATACTAAGATCCCTCATAAAGGGATCTTTGCTTGCCAACCGCAAAGTTGAAATGTATTAGTAGCCACCAGATGGAAGAATGTGGAGCACTGGCCTTTTTTGCATCTACATCCATTTTGCAGTCTAACGTGATGAAGTCATTAGTCCCTGCGGATCAATGGACATATTGCCACTGATGTCAGTGGAACAGAGATTTCAGGCAAGATGTCTGTTTAAAAGTGCCAGTCTTGTCCGAGCATTAAAAACAGAAGTGTCCATTTTAATGAAAAGATTTCATTCCTTCTTCATCAATTCCTTTTTCTATCCTGCATTTGCATTTTAGGACTACTGACTGATTTTTACAAGAATGCTATAACCAAAGTCAGTCAATTGCACTGTTAGATAACTTAGTTTTTAATGGCCTGAAGCCTATCAGTAAAGCAGTCTCAGTAGAAAGTTGCAGAACCATGAATGTTCAGTGCAATTTTCAAGTAAGGTTATACTTTCCCTACTAGTTTCATTTCTGATTGATGGAACATCACAGTAAGCTGGGGGGGAGTTGTGTTTTTTTTTTTTTTCCCAAGTCAATAAAAATATAAAAACTCAATAATGACTTAGGGTAAGTAATGCTTTTCTTAAAAATGGCTGTCAAGTGAAATGAATGATACTTTCCCGGCAGTTTAGCAGAGTAACTACTAGGACAGGATCAGTGTCTTGTGCTTTAAAAATAAACTTCTTTGCTCTGAATCAACATCTGCTTTTCCTTTGCCTTCATTTAGCAGCAGGAGACCATTATCCTGTGATGACTTTCTATTCCACTGACATCTCATCTGGTGCACCGATATTCTTAGTATTTTACTCCCCTGCTGTGCCCCTTCCCCTCAGCCACACACACACAAACACTCTTTATCTCAGTCTGTAGAATGCTATGTTCTGCTGTTCCTATGAATAGGTGATTACACATAATGTAATCAATCAGTTGCTTCTACCACTAAGGAAAAGAGTGTCCTTCCAATTAAATTCTTATATCCTAATAAGCAAACAGCAACAGCATTGGATAGGTGCCTAAAATCTATTTATCTAAACTGCCCTGACATTGAGAATCTGATGCGGGCCATCTAAGAAGGCAAAATTTCTTTTGACAGTTCCAGCCTTTCAGATCTGGTCTGGCTATTGCCAGGGACAGGAAAATGGAAAATAATAGAACTAAACCAACTTAGTTTTTACAGAGACTTGACTTATTTTAAATTTGGGGCAAATATTGAGAGGCAAACTTACTTACTTGAGATAAATTATTATTCAGATTTACTGGATCTGTTAAGTTTATGGGTTTGGGGCAATTAATTTGTAGTGCTATGTCTATACAAGAGAATACATCAAAGCAGTAGTTTCTTCAGCTTGACTTCACTTTTTTTTTTTTTTTTCTCCACAAAGAGAAGAACATAACACCACAATGTAGCAATGCTTGCATTGGAGCAGTTCAGAGGTCTATTTAAAGTAAGACGTCAACAAGAAGATGCTGAAGGAATAAGTGCAAGAAATAGGTCAAGAATTGTGTGATTCTACAGCTTTCCTGCTTTTATGATGGTGCAAGGACTAGATGAACCCTGGGGGCAGGGCAGGGAGGGAAATTGCTGTTCTGGTTTGCAGAGCTTCTGGAAGCACTCAGTGCCTAATGGGGTGAGAAGTTTCCTCCTTCTGTGTCTTTCTCTGTCTCATGCACAGACATGCATATCCCCACATGCCCTAAAGTAATGCAGCGCTGTAGTGTGGTAGGAGCATGTGCATGCTTTCTTTACATTGTTTTTTCGGATGCACCCAGAAATGCCTCTGCATGAGTCAATCAAATGCATGCAGTTTCCGTGTGTCCTTTTGAAGTGCCCACAGTGAGTATCACAGACAAAACCTATCCTTCAGTATTATTATTTTCAATCTAAGTAGGAGTAAAAGAAAACGTGTTACATGATGGGTTTACAGGCATGGTTTGAACCTGTCACCAGCAGCAAATTACATCTCTCACATTAAAATACAACCTCCTTAATATTGTTTATTATACCTGAGTGTAAGCTGATTGTGATGGACCATGATTGTCAACTGAGGCAAGTAAGGAAGACAAAGATGGCTCTGTTCAGTTTTCTTTTTTTTTCTTTGGGAGGTTTAAGCCAATGCATCTGTGACCAACTGAAAACCTCTTCCATTTACTTTTTTCCTATATAAAAGTATGATCTATAAATTTTCTTTTCTGTTCTACCTTATTTAAAGAACAACTGTGGGAACTTGCAAGATAAAGCTGCTATTGCTGCCTCCTGCTTCAGATTATTTAGTGCATACTGCAGAACCACTGTGTGTATTTTTCTTGTTCATGGGGTGTTTCACTGCCTCATACCTAAACACCTAGAATGAACTGGCATTCACGAGTAGTAACTTATTCTAGGTGAAGTTATCATACAAGTCTTTATAGTAATTTGAGCTAGGTTCCATTCAAACAGCATTTTCATCTATTCAGCTCTTGCCAAATGTACTTTACATTTTTTGTGGAGGTAATTAAGACCGGAAAGGAGGAAAAGAATACAGACTTTCTCACAAATGTGACCTGGAATTGTTTGAAATGTTTCAGAAGTGGTATTTTCATCTTGTACTTGACTCTTTTGTATTTTGGGATGTTTGCAATCATGTCATGGTATATAGTCTTCCAGGTAACCACATCAGCAGAAAGATCATCCTAATCATTCCCTTTTATGCTCTGCCTTGGGGTAGATGCAGACTTGGCAGATAGTATCTCTTGAGATCACAGAGGAAAAACTGTTGAAAAATGCTGATTTGTAAGCACTTACTCTTTACCAAAAAAAGTCCCTCAACCCTACCTGTGCATCAAGAATATGAAAAGAAAGATGAAGAGGCATGCAAGGAGAATATCCTAGCGCTTTGAGGAAATTAATGTTCCCCTGTGGGAAGACATGTTATGATCCCTCTCACAGGATCTGTCACTTACTCGTGAGTGTGAAGCTGTGTCCTTGGAGAATGAGATTGTTTCCTGTCTTGTAAAAATGATGCTACTTGTTTAACTGAGAGGTGCTGCAAAAAAAAAAAAAAAAGATGCAGATAGATTAACAAGAAAAAACAATGACCTGTAAGGCAGGAAAGATTTGCAGCATGATTCTTTCCTTTCCCTCCCTTATGGATTGGAAAATGTACTCTGTCAAGGCAGACTTAATGCATAACAATATATGAATTATTTTGTTGGAGGAAGATGTTATCAAGAGAAATGCTCTGTCCTGACAGTGACCAGCAGCAAATGCGCTGAGAATATTAAAAAGTAAAACCAACCCGTCAAAACCAAACCCCAAACAACAAAATAACCAAAGTGGAAAACTAATAATATTTTGTCCAGAAAGGAACTTTTAGTTCTCTAATTATGAGTTAATATATTTTCCTAAAGTATATGAGTTAATACTGTTCCTAAAAAAATTAGTATTTAATGTAACTTTTTTGTATTTTCATTATCCACAGACATATGTAACCTTGTTCTTTCCCAAATTCCATGAGAATGTACTTATTTCTAATTAAGCAACATTGCATTGTAAGGAGGAGGACATATTGAAAAACTCCAGCAAGCTCTTTTTTTTCAAGGTCGGGGTGAGAGAGTAGGAGATGATCAACGTAAGAAATTTAAAATGTTAAAAATGTTACGTTTGTGAATCCTTTATTTTAGAATATATCTGTATAGAAAAGATACATTTCTGGAGCACACTAATTATTCAGGAACTCGGGACAGGGAGGTTCAGGGTCCCATATGCACAGGTTACCTTGTCAAATATGTTTTGATAGCTCTGTTAATGCCTTTGGCCTTTATTTTGGGAACAAGGAAGTTCTTACCAAGATGGCAAAGTGCTGGATTCCCATTAGACTGTTCTTTGAATCCTCCACTGAAGCCACATTTGCTCTCCAAAGAGTAAGTTTTGCAAGTGTGGGAACCAGCATGTGTAACAGATATGATGGCTCAATCTGTTAGTAGGTAGTTTGGTATGCCACACAATTCTGTTTGCAGCTGTCTGCAGAGGTGAAGGTACACATATGGAACATGGAAAAGTCAACAGTATTCATACTCTCATAGTCTTTCTCGAAAAGCTTTATAAAAGTAGTTATTGCACATCACTTTTTATACAACTGTAATTTCCAGACACAAACGTTAACAGTATTATGTGTTTAATTCCACTTAATATTCTCAAAAATATAATGGAAAAGTCTTTTTTTTTTTCTCTGTAAGTACAAGTAATTTTCAATTATTTAGAGGATGAATGATGAGGTAAACGAAATACCATCTAAAGCACTTTGTGGCTTTATTCAAATGGATTTGTAAATGTTTGTAAATACTTCTTGCAAAGGGTTTTTTTATCCTGTATTTGGTCAGCATTAATTCTTGAAAAAAAATTGTGTGAGGTCAATGAAGACATCCAGTAGAAAATTGATCCGCCAAAGTACTTATCTCAGAATGCAATTTGCTTATATGTCATGCTTCCTTAAACTTTTATTTCTTAAAATGATACAGAGCCCATATGTAATTTATACATACAGCTTTCTACTAATCTTGCATGCTCTCACTTCTTGTGCCTAGTTCCTCTTCTCTGTCCATTTATGTCTTAATGTTTTTTTTCCATGATGCTGGTTGGATGTAGGATATCAGCTTTTATTCATATACTTCTTAATTAAGGTGACTAGATAATGTCTATTGAAAAAAATAATTTCTTGGTATTACCCAGCACAGATTCTTTTACAGCGCTGACAGTACACTAGAAGATGTGTGAAGCAATAGCTCTGCTGAGACATTTAATGTACTGCCTAGTTACAGCTATGTCATCCCCCACCTTCCACAGCAATCACTCACAGAAGTTTAAGTCTTCTTCAGCAGTCATTCTTTGATGCTTCTGGAATGCACAGGATTCATTTCTAGTCCGCACAAGATATATTACATGGTATATAGAGGTACGGAAATCGGAGCTTAGCTGTTTTTTGGGACTGCCAAAGTTTCTCTGTAAACAGAACTTCACACAGAGCTGCTTTCTCTAGTCTTAAGTTCATCCTGAAATTTGCAGCTTGTTTTCATTGTGAATGTGCTTGTGGGAAAAGTCTGTTCTACTGTAGATAATTTTCACCATTGCCCAGCAATCATTGCTGTACAGCTACATACAGTTTGGGCAACACAGGCTGTTCTCTCTGGATTTTATTTGAATACATTGGCACTGGACTCGAGCTCAGAAGGTAAACTCGATAGCTGGTGTTATAAAGGCCTATTCCTGCTTTTGCTGAGGTTGCAACTGAGTAACTGTAGTAATCTGTAAACTAATGAAATTTTTGGTAGTTTGTGCTCCTGGATCCTACCTTTGCTAGACAATGAATTCTTCCCAGTGCTGGAACAACAGCATTGTCAAGAGCCTGGGCTGCCATCTTGTTGGCTTGAAGCAGCCTGTGTTTGTGAAAGTCCTGCCTGTGTCACTCAGCACCATGAATCTTTGCTCAGGACACCCTTCTCTCGCTTGGATCTTTCTCTTATTTGGAGTGCTGTTTTTTTCATTGAGTCTCAGGTCAAAACAGTCTTTTCAATACCTTTAGTTCCTTGACTCTTTAAACAAAGTGTAAGCACAGACAGCAGATTTCCATCTTGGCTGAAGATAGATTTGAATTGATATGCATTAGAATTGATATACACTAGAACTGATATGCACAATACACCTGAATCCCAGGGATCTCAGAATCTTCTTCTGATTCATTAACAGCCATCATTAATCTTGATAGAACCTCTAATGGACATAGTAATATTTTCATTTTGTCCAATCCTATTACTCAGATAACTGCCAACAGTCAGGCAGTACTGTGTTATCCTAGAATTAACAGATAAATCTTCCCCATGTGCTAATGCCTAAGTAGCTGGAGTTTTAACAGAACAGTTAATGTGACAAGTCTTATGATGTTAATTGGGGCAGAAAATGAAATATTTCTACTTGGTAGAAAAGAGAAAATATTCCAGCATAAGATGCAGGCGAATTTCTGACTTGCCAGCAACTTAAAAAGAAATGCATATGACCAACTTTACTTAGATCTTTACTTGCATAGCTTGCATTATGCAAGTTGTCAAAACTGTTTTTCACAGCATAATATTTAAAAGGGGGGAAATAATAATTACAAAGAAAGATTTTACCTCACACAGTATTAATTTATCTGGGCAGCTTACACATATATTGGATGATCTGTAATTCTTCTAAAAAGAATCTGTGGATCTAAAAATTATCCTTCTTGCACAACCATGGATTTGAATTCTTTGCCCAAATATGCATGTGAATGTCAGTACATAAAGTGCATTCATGTAACATGCAATTTTCTGCTGATGAGTACTGACAGCCTCACATTAAAAATCCATATATAACACTTTTTTTAATGTACGTGTACATTTGTAAAGGGTTTTTTAAGTATGAATTCTTTTGAATGCAACAGGAAAGCATTTTGCTTTTAAGCAAAGTAAGCTCCAGAAGAACTGGAGGTGCTGATAGAGTAATTGTGTTTATTCTTCCAGTTTCACAATTTCTGCCTTATAAACATTGTTTTGCATTATTGGATTCCACGTTTCCCCTTCTCATCTGATGTTTTACAAATATTTTTCTAATTGCTTGAGACAGTGTGGTCCAATAAAATTACATCGACTTTCTGCTGAACTTGTTTGTCTGATCCCCTGCCAAAAGTTGTAGGCAGCTAGGCAGCAAGCTTGGTCTCACTTTCTTTCTCTCCCCCACCTCTAAGACGATGCTTTCAGACAACCCTCCACTCTTAAAAGAACATGCATGAGAAGACTTAGGGTTTTGAAGCATGCATTTCACAATTCTAAGGCATTCAGGTGCTTCAGCAAGACACTGCATCCTGGCAGATTTTTAAGACGACTGAGTCTGTATCTGTAAATTGTTACATGATTAAACTAATACAGGTAAATCATACATTATATATTAAAGCATAAGTACATGTTTTGGCTCTGGGCCCATTCATGTTTCAGCATAACAGCTACTCTCAGCCTTAATGCAGTATTTCTTCATCTGATAAAGGAAAAATTACAGCTAGAAGTATCCAGAAAGTGAGGTACTGTGTTGCATTATCACCCTGAGAGTCCACATAAAGAAGGTATAAGGGAATATAAGAGCTGACATAAATAGCTGTAAAGTATTCTATATTTTTACAGTGACAGGGATATTCAGCAGAGGATTGCAATCCTGTGGTTCTGAAAGAGCTAACGGAACAATGAACTATTATCCTGGAGTCTTGATAACAGAGTGCCTTCTAATGAGAGATGGATTGTAACTAGCTGTGTACTAAGAATAGACCCTTGCCTTTCATTGTCATGAATGTGTTTCTGTTTATGATCAATTTGCCAGACACTTTCTTCATGATATTACAGCTTTTCTATTTTTTGCTCTCATATAATGAGATGAGCCTGTAGTTTCTTTCCTTATAGTACATAGGTTTGTTTTTTCTGTTGAAACGACCACATGCACATTGTGCACCTCAATTCATGTGCATTTTTGAGCATTTGCTTACCACATTTTTTGTGATGGAACATGATCAGGTCCAAGATCTCCTAAAATAATTGGATACTTTAAAAAGTACCTTGAGGAAAAAAAATACCCAAATAGTGCTGGTTTGCCACAGTGGAACAGATAGCGTATGTGATCAGTTAGCTGCAGCCCACAGATAAACACAGACAGACAAGCTAGCAAGCATAAACAGAAACCAAATTATTGTCCCACTCAGACTTCTGGCCTCATATTTGTTAAGTGATTTCTGGAGTCTGAAAAGACAAACAAGAATTTTCTAACACAGCTGAATTTGACATTATTTGATATTAGGTATTAATGTTCCTCTTTAGTCTTCGGCATCAGTCATATTCTAATCATCTTTCTAGTTGGTTAATATAGATATGAGTTTTATAATGGATGGTATTTATCAATGCAACCTGACCTGGGTTCAGCTGTACCTGTTATTTTTTTCTCCTTCTTAGTAGCTGGTGCAGCACTCTGGTTTTGACTTTTGGCCTGCGAACAGCACTGATAACACCAATGTTTTCAACTACTTAGCAATATTTAGTCTGACCAAGGACTTTCTGAGTCTCATGCTCTGCCAGGGAGGAGGGGATGCTGGGAGGAAGCAGAGATAGGACACCTGACCCAAACTGACCAAAGAGGTATTACATACCACAGTACGTCATGCCCAGGATGTAAAAACTAGGGACAGGGACTCAGAAGGATGGGATCACTGCTTGGTTGGGCTGGGTATCGGTCGGTTGGTGGTGAGCAGCTGTATTCTCTTCCCTT
>JASSUY010010053.1:0-21749 GCA_032466535.1 Forpus xanthops | reverse complement strand
GTTGTGAATGCTCCATCGCTGGCAGTGTTCAAGGCCGGGTTGGACATAGCCTTGGGTGGCATGGTTTAGTGGCAGGTATCCCTGCCCATAGCAGGGGTGTTGGAACTAGATGATCTTAAGATCCTTTACAACCCTAACTGTTCTATGATTTGGTGAATCTATCCTAACTCACTCCACACATCACAGCTAACTCCTGTTTCTCCATGCCTTCTCTGAAGCTCTTCTGAAAATCCCTGATAGCTTATGGGTTATACCTCTAGCAAAAGAAAATATCAGAACCTAATTCAGGTTACCAGAACTCAGTAGGATGAGTCTACACAATTTTTTTTTTGTACTTAAGGAGTTCTTGATTATCTTTCTTCTGCTTCTGGTCCAAATCCCTCATTTATCTGCTGTCTCTCTTGTACATTTCTTTGAATGCCATCTCCATGTTGTGAACAGGCATGAGCTCTGTCTGCGTATGCTGGGGTAGATTCTGAAGTTTTACATAAAGGAAACAACCTTGCTTATGTTTTCCTTCTCTTTGAGCAGAACCAAGATGAACCGCAAAAGCTGTGTGCATACAGTAGGTCTCAAGATAGGACTGACAAAAGATCATCCCAGCCAAGCTTCATCATTCAGACTAGAGTAACAAGAGGGCTCTGTTGCTAAAAATGGAATTACTGGAAGGAATAGAAATTCCAGTATGAGACTGAGCGATGTCTCTGACCCAGTCTCGAGATCCTTAGGCAAAGCCTTGACAAAGTACTCAATACTACAGTTTTGGGAATGATCCTGCATTAAAAAGACAGATTTTGCTTTTTTTTATACCTTGAGTTAATCTTTAAGAATACATTACAGGATTGGAGATTTCCCTTCTGGGTATCAAGATGTCCTGGCCAGACCATGGTTCAGCATTGCAGCCCTAGAGGAAACTGTGGATAAGAGTGCTGTGATCATTGGTATTAAAGAGGTGCCAGGTCACAGGTCTCCAGTTACATCTGCAACAGTTTGGATGTGACTGGAGAAGATGCCAAAGATAACTTACTAATATCAAAACACTGACTGCCTACAGAATTCAGGCATGGTTTTTTTTTTTCTAATTGAAAAACAAAGAATCTGTAACGTCAGCTATACAAATGCAGTAAGTGATAGCAGTCCAAGCAACATAAGCTTCACTTTCTTTGTGATCATTTTAATAGATGACTGTGAAATAAGTAATTCTTTAGATATAATAAAGGATGGCATCGTTAAAAAACCCACTAAATAAACAAAACAACCAACCAATCAAAAAACATGACCAAAAAAACCAAGAAAACCTCACAGAATGCAATAAACAAGGCCACTTTTAAGCATTGCAAAACTCAAATCCAGTCAGTGGTTTTTTGGAGACACACATCAGCGTATCATATGAGGAGTCTATAAAAAAGACAAAGGAGATAAGAAAAGTGGTCCTGTTTGAGAATGCATGAGGAATATTTGATTTAAGGTAAAAAAGCAAACTACTGACGGAGAACAATAGGATGGAAAGGGACATGAGGAGATTATCTAGTACAAAGCAGAATCAACTAAATTGCTGGATGTTTGCTTGCCTGGAGGAGGCTGTGGATTTTTTTGTCAAAGGTTTCTGAGAAAGAACCAGCCAGTTTCAGTGCTCAACTGTCCTTGCTATTAACCTTATTTTCCACCATTCACTAGATAATGCAATTCTGTTTATAAAAAGAGGCAATATGCTTTGAGCTAACTTCTAGTTTTAAAAGGTCAGATAACCGAGACTAATTCTTGTGTTCTTGTGCTTCCTACTTCAAAAGATAAAAAATTCCAATTCTAAAAAACTTGCTCAAACCTGATGGGTTATTTGGTAGTGTGTACAGCTTGCTCTTACCTGCTTACAGCTTTTGGGGCTAAAACACCGTAACCATATAGCCCTGCAACACAGTATTGCCGTTCATGGTAATTTGCCTTAAGCTTTGTTCCAAATTTGGAAAGCCTCACGATTGAGACTTGTTAGGCTTACTTTGTTTGAACTTCTCTCAACCCTTCTGTACCTTTTACTTTGTTAGCTGTGACAGCAGTTTCCATGATTGACCAGGTTTATGGCTAACTTGTTTTACTTCAGTTTATCTGTGTGTAGTACAGCCATCATTCTGTATAAATAGCAGTAACAAACAGTTATTCTACATAGAATGAGAGATACACAACTAGCACGGGGATACAGTGTGGATATGTACAGGCCTGGTGCAATAGCAGAGGCCTTGAGAAGTGGGGACACAAGATGTGCAGATTAGTACAGACACATGAAGATAACAGGCAAGGCACAGGCTTGGCACTGGAGACCTAATGGCTATAAACAATTCACTGGCAATCAGACAGAGAAATGCTCATCTGCAGCTGAATGAAAAACAGCTTTAGGGATAACAAAGAGAACAAAACCATAGTAACTAATATATGTAATAGGCACCATATACCATAAAATCAGATGTAGTATGGCACTGCAGACCAAGAGCAAACATATAAACATGACCCCGAGTAGATCCTAGAGCAAGGGAGGAAAACCCACCAACATGGAGATTATATTCTCCCAGCAGAGGACTCCAAATGCTGACAACTCTCCATATTACACACACACACATGCCAGAATGAAACCACCAACATTATGACCCACAGGAGCAGTGGAAGGGTGAGTGAAATACAAGGAAAAGGGGTAGAAGCCAAGAAGTGTTTATGTTACCATTCTACAGAAGTACTCTTAACTGCATTATTAATCTTTCTGTAAGATGCATCTGGATCAATAATCATTAGACTCTGAAGATTTCAGTTATACCAGCAATACATTCTTGGCTTTAATTATACACAAGATGCACTTCCTCTGTCCATAAACAAGCTTTTGAGTGTAGCAGGCTGACTTCTTAATTTCATTGGTAGCTGATAAGTTAGCACAAACTGAAGGATTGCCTGAGCTAACGTGCAGACTAGTAGCAAAATGAACAGACATGGATTAAGTGCATATCCTGATTATAGCTAAGCCTCAGTCCTTTAAAAACCTGTCACCAAGCACATTTCTAACCTGCGCTGATATTTTAAAAAAAAAAAATCTGTTTTAAAGGAGCTTTTCAATTTTTAACAAAATAATTCTTCCTACTTGGAAGGCTGGTGCTGTGACCTTCCACAAGTTAGGAATCTGCACAAAAATCTACTGCAAGGAATGAAGTGCAGTTGGATAAATTACTCTGAATCATGAAGTACACACTTTGGGAGGTACAGATCTTTTTAAACTGGGAGAGCTTTCTAAATAGCTGTTGCAAATTCCAAAATAAGTGCTCTTGACTAACTCCACATATATAGATTTTTGTTCTGAAATAAGTGCACCTTGTTCTACTTCAGCTTTATCAACTTCATCATAAACAGGAATAGCAGACTACTGATGAAATAAGACTGCCCACACAAGTGGGCAGTAACTGCAGTTACATATGTCTTTATCCATTTGAATTGACCTCCAAGGTCAGATAAAAGATAAAGAAAGCAAAAGTAAAATTTATATGCTATGAAACTGTT
Source organism: Forpus xanthops (assembly GCA_032466535.1). Classification (NCBI taxonomy): domain Eukaryota; kingdom Metazoa; phylum Chordata; class Aves; order Psittaciformes; family Psittacidae; genus Forpus; species Forpus xanthops. The sequence continues at coordinate 18,215 of JASSUY010010053.1, read as the reverse complement.
ATCAGTCTTCAAAGTCTGTGACAGTAGCACTGCCAAGCTTGTATTTGAATTAAAGCTCAGTCACAGGCCTGGTTAAAGTCCATGGGTGAATTATCTTCATTTTACTAAGTAAGCCAGAAAAATTGACTAAACATTCCTCTGATCACAGATGAAATAGGAAGCTGTCACCCAAGGGAATGAGGTGCTTCATACAGCCAGACAGGCACTACATTACTAGGGCTGAGCCGACCCCAGAGCACTGCCAGGCTCTCATGCTCCCTTTAACTAATGTCTCCTAATGCAGCTTTCAGAGGCAGACAGAGCTTTGGTTTGAGCCAGCAGGGCATTATGTTCTCCCTTTTCTAAGTAGCTTTGCATTTCCTCTTATTTGCATTCACTCTGGTGTTCATCCTGATCGTAAAAAAGAAAAGATGGGATCAGAGAGCTGTTGGATGGGGAAGAGAGACAGAAAAGACTGTCTTAGCAAAGTGTTAGATCAGTTTTGCCATTTGGTAGACCCTCAACATTTCTGAAGACAAAAAGAAAAAGACTTCTCTAGGACTAAATGCAAATAAAGGAGGTAGAATTTGCTGGGCAGCAACTCTACATGTGGATACACAAGACAGGAAAAGAGAGAAGCAACAAAGGGATAATTGCTTTAGGAGAAAGCTGAGGCAGAAAATTCCATTTAACCACAGTAACTCATCAGAAAGGGAGTTTAAACAATAAAATTGCTCATGGATGCGTTTGCCATGCTGCAGGACACAGGACTCTGTGCGTATTCTTCACACCAAAGAAATTCTGACTCCTAATACAAACAAGCTGGAAGTACTGCAAATATTTTCTTAACTGTTACGGCCAAAAGAGCCAATGCTTCTCTAATTTACTCACACACCAGCATTGAAAATTAATCTGAAAAAGACATAGAGCAAAGCAGCTTTATCCACAGAACATAGGAGAGCAGAGTTTTCAGAGTTACAGCTAAAAAAAGCATAATTCATGGAATGTGTTTTCTTTTCTGCCCCTCCAATACATTCCAGCTCCCAGAAGCTGAGTGCTTCTGTTGTCAAATAGGCTGAATAATGACTGAGTACACTGCTCTGTTTTGTGCTCAGGACAGCATTTTCTTTGGCATGCTTCAGAAAGAAGAATGTATTTAAAGTGAAGCTAACAGAAAATTCTTATTTCCCAGCTCACAGCGGAATTCACTGGTCACATCAAAGATGGTATTTTAGAAGATAAACAGTTCTAAATTCACACTTGGAAGAGGTTCAGCACTGGGATTTGAGACATTTCTTCATTAAAATAAAATAAAAAAAACCACTGCAAACTCTGAAGAGCCTCTGCTTGGAAAATATAATCATTTTCACAGTTACGAGTTTGGAAAAGTTAAGACTTTCTAGCTCAGGCTCTTGGTTGGTAGTAGCTTTTCTTTTAAACCAGCCATGCTGCAGAATTAAACATGTTCTTCTTTTGGCCAGTTTTCTACTCTTGGCTTTGCCTGCTGCTTCTGCAAGTGAGTTTGTATGTAAACCACAGACCCACCCCCCTCAGTCTTGCTCCATTTCTAGTCCATGTGTTTGCCAGGCTAGTGGCTAGAAGAGACCATAAGCAGCTTGTTTTTCAGACCCTGAAACTTGGATAGGCATTAAATGCATGGTCACACAGTTATTTTTGGTTCAGAATAATATTTAGAGCTCTCAGGAGTTGCAATTAGCTTTAAAATCCTGTATTTCCTTCATTTTGCAACACATAGGAGAAATTTACAGTAATGGTCCAGCTAATATATATTATTATAGCTTCGGTAGCCTGATTATTCTTGGTTTATCCCTTGTTGCCCTTTCCTTGGATTATCATGGTTTCTTTACCAGCCTTCCTGGAAGCATGTCTGTTTCTTAATCATTTCCTCTGTCCCTATCTTAAGAAAGCTTTTAATCTCTCCTCCTCATGTTTTTGCTGAATTGGTGATTATAAATGACATGTAGGTGTCTCTGAGACTCAGTGCAGGTACACAGCTCACACTTAGTTCAATATACCCTAGTACTTCCTATTGCAGTCTTTCTGTTTTGTCTGTCCCCACTGTTACTTTCCAGCTGGACTATTGAGGCAGCTCTTCCTGCTTTAATGGTCAGGCAAGCCATGACAGAGGAGTAGGTCAGAGTTTCTGAGACCAAATTTCACACATGACCTCTGTTCTTAGGGCAATGAGTAGCACACAAGTAGGAAATCACATGATGCTCAAATCTTTGATTTCAAAATAGTTTTCAGCATTGAACTGCAGCCATGAGATGTTCCTGACTATCCAGCCACTCTTCCCCACCCTCAGCTATCGCAGTGCTAATGCAGCAAAAGCAAAGTGCAGATAAGAAACTGATGAGAATAACAACGATTTTTCATCCCAGGCATTTGTAAGAAACAACTGAGTGGCCTTGAAGGAACTCTCTCTAAAATAAAATCATCTGCCAATTAGCTCAAGAGTCTAAACTGTCTCAGTGGAGGACTCATCCGGGTGTTGCTTCAGGAGGAATCCAAGTATATTTGACAGGGAAAAAAAGGCAGGGAAGGAAATTCTAGACAGAGCTAGAACAAGTATGCAGTAGATGGGTTGTCTCTAGCACTATATTAATGTTCCTAAAAGCAACTGCTGAAGGAAGCCTGTTGAGAAGAGCACAATGCTACAGATTTCAGAACTGTCATCATTACGAGACTAAAAATATATCCAAAGCACTATGGTTTAGAGGCTGTTCTTGTCAATAGCTTAACACAACAGAAGCTTCAACTCTCTTTGATGACCTGCTTCCAGAGAAAGAAGTGAAGTCTTCTCACTCATTCTTCTTGGGAAGACAAAAAGTTTTAGTGGGCACAGGGAAGGGACCTTACTGGCTTAGGGACAGAATCTGTACAGAAAAAACTGAAAAAATAGCAACAGTAAGACGTGCAACACCATCCCCTTTCCATGCTCCCTTTACACGAGCAACTGCCCTTAAGAATCCTTCCTGTCTTGCAGGGTGTATGTGGATGCCAACAAGGTCAGCTCTGTCAGTGGGAGAGAGAAAAATTCACTCAAGCTATCAAATCATCTCCCATCCTTCTCCAAACACCACATCACCTCTCTAGGATGAAGTGCTATTTTTAGTCTTCTAGTTTTAAGCATATGTTAAGATCACTTCCAAACACTTCCCTTCTTCTAATTTTCAAGCTTTGCATCTTGGGTGTGGAGGTCTGAAATGTTAACTGTTAGCAGTTCGGATTCCCCTTGCCCAGCACATGTCTGTGAATCCAATAGCTAAGGTTGCACTAATGAGGCACGCACAAGAGAAGACACACATAAGCAGCTTTGATGGGTTCCAGCTGCCTAGGATTGGCAAACATATATACATGTATTTATATATGTACATGCAGTCTTGTGCTTCTTGTATGGGTGTCCTGGTTTCAGCTGGGATAGAGTTAGTTTTCTTTGTAATGGCAGTACAGTGCTGTGTTTTAGCTTTAGTCTGAGAACAATGTTGATTATACACCAATGTTTTAGTTGTTGCTAAGTAGTGCTTACCCTGGTCAAGGACTTTTCAAGGACTCTCATGCTCTGCCAGTGAGGAGGTGCACAAGAAGCTGGGAAAGGAGTACAGGCAGGACAGCTGTCCTGAACTAGCCACAGGGGTATTCATACCATAGAGCATCATGCTTAGTATAGAAACTGGGGGAGTTGTCCAGGAGGGACCTATCACTGCTCAGGATTGGCCTGTGTATTGGTCAGTTGGTAGTGAGCAGCTGTATTGTGCATCACTTGTGTTTTCTGAGCTTTCATTTCTCTGGTTTTGTTGTTCCCTGTTATAATTATTGTTATTGTTGGTATTATTATAATTCTGCTTTACTTTATTTCAATTATTAAACTCTTTTTATCTCAACCCACAGGTTTTACCTTCTTTCAGTTCTCCTCCCCATCCTGCCCTGCAGGGAGAATGAGTGAGCGGCTGTGTGATACTTAGTTCCCAGCTGGGTTTAAACCATGACAATGAGGTGCACATATTATATCATAGCAAAGGCCTTCAGAATGGCAAGCCTGTGAAGTCTTAGTAAAATAATATTTTACCTTTTCTTCCCCATTCTGTACTTGGAAAAGTCACTGTTGTATATTTTACCTGTTTGGACTTGGAAGACTACTTTTTTTATGAGGTTGGTGCTTCCTAGAAGCTTGTCCATGTCTCAGTTCCTTCAAGAAAAATGAAAGACAGAAAAACTTTAAGGGATGTACAGTGTTGGTAGGATTAATGCCTTAATTCTCGTGTTTTCTCTTTCAAAAGTCTATCCCAGCCACAAATGAGACAGAACTGTTCTGTTTCTAGGGCAAAATACAGCAGCAGCCACTAGTGCCAGCAGCACCACATTGCAGTCGTGGGAAAAGGAAAAAAAAAAAAACAACATCCGTTCCTGCTGAAATCGCAGCAGAAATTTTGGGGTCATAGAAGGCAATTACAGGCTTGCAAAATAGCTGTGACTCCAGGGTAATGTCCTTATCTAGCAAAAAGTAACTGAGGGAACTGTTCCATAAACCGCCCAGCCAAGTCAGCTGTCTCCAACAGAAGGAAGTTTGGAAGATTTCTTCCCTAAAGATTTATTGACTCGATAAATTGCTTTAACAAAATAAATAAAGCACAACATACTTATGTGTTTCAATGTGCAGTTTCAACTCAATGAAATACGTTTCCCCCTTGCTGCTCCACAGTGACAAAGCACTGGTAAGGGGGATTTTTTTAACACTGTAATGGCAGGATGCTGGCTGTGGTGAGAGAAATTGACAGGCTGGCAGCATGGCAGTATCACTTCAATGGTATTTCAACACCATGCTAATACAAGCCATCAGGGAAAGGAATTCCAAAGAATAAAAGTGTTCTGAAGCCTGGCAGCATTGCTCTAATAGCATATATTAAAAGAAAAAAATACACCAAACTCAATTTAGCTCAGTCAAGAGAAATAGAAGCTGTTGCTTTCACTTGTTAACAGACATTTTGCAGCACAAACTTTCATTACAAAAGTATGTAGAAATCAGCAAGATGCAAGCTGACTAAATTGTGTGTTATGCTGAGAGAAGTCCTCTGCAATGTGAATAAATATGAAATAAAATGCTTGATATACCTAATTTCAGATTTAAGGAGAATAACTTGCTCTCCTGCTAGCTTGTCTTCCAGGCTCTTAGTGGAAAGGGCAGACCTTATGACTGATCACCAATTTGTTTTCCCCCTCTTCAACATACAAGAAAAATCAGAAAGTGCGTAACTATACACACATTGTTCTTCAATTTAAGACCAATATGATTCAATTTATTCCCAAAGCATTTGTAGAGAAATCATAGAATCATAAAATCATAGAATAAGGGTTGGAAAGGACCTTAAGATCTTCTAGTTCCAACCCTCCTGCCATGGGCAGGGATACCTCACACTTAACCATGTCGCTCAAGGCTCTGTCTAGCCTGGCCTTGAACACCGTCAGGGATGGAGCATTCACAACGTCCTTGAGCAACCCATTCCAGTGCCTCACCACCCTTACAGTAAAGAATTTCCTCCTTATATCCAATGTAAACTTCCCCTATTTAAGTTTGAACCCATTACCCCTTGTCCTCTCACTACAGTCCCTAATGAAGAGTCCCTCCCCAGCATCCTTATAGGCCCCATTCAGATACTGTAAGGCTGCTATGACTGACTCTATTAGTGCTGACTTTAAATGTTCTCACTGGTTTCTCTATCAGGTTCAGCGTTGCCAACCTCCAATTCAGTGCAGCCTCTGTGTACATTTACCACTACCATTCGTTCCAACATTTGTACTTTTTTCCATGATATTTTGCCCAAATATCTTTTTTTTCTTCTATCTTACTTTATTTGCTGTCTGTGCTAAGAACTTTTCCCTTCTTTGTGTGACAGATAACCATCTTTTCCTTTCTCCTAAACTACTAATGAAAAACATGTCTAGAAAAAACAATTTCTATTAGATATTTCAAAGTAATTTGCTAATTTGCATCCAAGGACAGTAGTAATGTTCTTGCCTTCATCTATCATCCAGGTCATTCATATCCCAGGATTTCAAACAAGAATTAAATCAGAGACTCATAATTAAACAGCAAATGCTTAAGTGCCAGGCACCTGCACTTCATACCTACTGCAAAATAAATGCTTATTCTGGAGCATTTTGGAAAGTGTCAGTATTTGTCTCAGTGACTGAATATAAAATTAGGACATTTGTTTTGGAAACCACAATCCCCATTTTTTACTGGCTTGTTTATCCTTATTTGCAGCCTGTTGGAAACTGCTCACCCTTCTCAATTTCAATTACAACCTTTCCCGTGTTCTACACAAGGCTTGACATACTGACATGATCTGTGACAAAAAGTTATCATTACCAGTTGTTTAATCTTGGAACTGAAGTAGCACATTACTTCAGCAGTAAATGAATGGATGAATTGTGTGAACAGCCTGTCTGCTGACCCATGAAAACAATTTAGCTTTCTTTCAGACTGGCAAGATTTAAATCTTCAGAGACTCGGACTTCCATCTGCTTTTACTACTTCCAGAACGAATCAGATTACATAGATGTGTGAGCTGGGAATCGGTTTCTAAATATGGCATGCCTTCTTTCCCAAGAACATTAAAAATACTAGATTCTTCCCAATATTTAAGCACTTGGTGCATACGTCAAAGTTGAGTATCATTCTCCCTGTGATGCATTCTTTGCTGCTTCTTTTCTAAATGAAATGTCTGGTGTGTTTTGTCTGGAGACTACAACATAGATAGTGAGTGCTGTCTGTGGAATGATGACCTGCAGTGAACAAGCACCCCTAAACAGCAAGGGAAGTGCAAAAGGTGCTCGTGTAAGGCCAAACTTAGAAAATATGAAGACTGCTGAGGACTTTCTCTCTGAATAGTTAAGGAACATCTCCTTTTAATGTCATCTGACAAGCTGTTAAAAAGAACCAAACACAAACCAACAAACTTGTCGGTACCAGGAACATAAGAAGTCAGCAACGGATACTTTTAATGACAGCCTTAGCTTCTGTGACACACCCACTAGCTGGCCACACATCCTAGTGAATGTAGTTTTATCCTATATTCTTGTACTGAGTGCTTACCAGTCTTCTTTGGAGTGTTAGTCATCTCAAAGGCATCAGGGGAAGGGGGCAGGAAGAAAAACACAGCTTGCAAATTCAGAATCCAAGACTTAGAACCAAGTTTATGCAGAAAGAGCACCTTCCATAAGGCTTATTTTGCTTAGGCATTCAATGAAACCCCCATTTTTTTTTCAGGGCTTTCTTTCCCCTGTGAATCAATGAAGATACTGCTTTACTGATGCTGAACACACTGACACTATCCAGCTATTTATATATGACAACTGTTGTGCTATCAAGACCACCTTCCACCTGGCCCTAGTATGTCTCATATTTGCCTTCCTTGCTACCCCAGGGAAATACACAGATTTAAGTCAGGAACCCAAACCAAAAAGGAATCCAAAAAACCAAAACTGCTGTAAGTACTAAGTACTACACTTGGCTTTTGCAGGTCTCATAGGAATGGGTTATAAATATCCTGGTGCCCCTGAGTAACTTTTACTGCAGGCTAGTTCAGGATATGGTGAGCCGTCACCTGCATTCCATGAAAGCCTGACAAGCTATCTCACTTATATATGAGCTTGAAGCAGATGAGCAAGATCGGAGAGGACTTTCTGGGCCACACAGCCCATTCTTGTGTGGCCACAAGACAACTACAGACAGCACATCATCTAAAGCCCATGTTACTTCCAGTTTTGGCCTTTGATAAAAGCTACCTGTAGACATACCTTTTGAGCACAAAGAATCAGTACAGAGTAAGAGAGCTATAGCTCAAGGCATCTGGGGGAGAAAAATGACCACCTGATTTGGATACAAAACTTCTATTTAGATGAGCAAGGCATAGGGAGAACTGCTTACATCATTGTTATTACAACTCTCCTCACCCTTTGGGGTTAGCAGATCGTTCATCTTGAATTTTTCTGGTTCCAATTGGCAATAGTCCCAGTTAGGGTAGCTTCTTTGTGTTGGTAGCATGCCTAAGTGGAGAGAAAGAAGACGGGGAAAGAAGAGAAAATACTTGGCACTTTTCTCCTATCTTCAGTGTGCTATACACACTGAGCTTCACAGTATCTCATGATGTGGTTCACTTGTTTGTATAGACAAAGCGCAGCTTATATTTATGTAAAGCATGAGATATAATAACCTCAAAAGGGGTTTATAATGCAGACTCTGCTTGCTCTTCCTTAGAAACAATACAGCAGCTTGGGCCAAAGGCCTAACATCTTGTGTCCAGCAACTGCCAGCTGTGGAGGGCTGCAATAGAGCATAAGAAACAGACCCATACTGACAGATTCTGTCCCTGGTATTCCCTTTCCCTCCATTAATCAGGAATCTACAGACTGAGGGTTTAACATTTCATCATTTCCTGAAAAGGACATCTTAAGTGATCCACAGAAACAGATGAATGTGAAAGTGGCAAAGAGAAAACAGGCACGGAAGCAAGCAACAAGTAGCTAGGTATCATAGAAGATTGGAACAGACCTCAAGGATCATCTGGTCCAACCTTTCCAGGCAAGCATGACCAGGACTAGACGGCCCAGCACCCGTCCAGCTGAACCTTAGAAGTGTTCAGTGTCAGGGAATCCACCACTTCCCTGGAGAGATCATTCCAATGGCTGCTTATTCTTACTGTGAAAAATTTTCCTTGTATCCAGCTGGACTCTCCCCAGGAATAACCTCTATCCATTACTCCACATCTTTTCCATCTGATTCCTTGTAAAAAAAGGAGTCTCCATCTTCTTTGTAGCCACCCTTTAAATACTGGAACATGATGGTAAGGTGTCCCCCGAGCCTTCTTTTCTCCAGGGTGAACAAGCCCAGTTTTCTCAGCCTTTTATCTTACTGCTTCCTAGTCCTTTGATTACCTCTATGGCCCTTCTCTGGACCCTCTTCAGCCTGAGCACATCTTTTTTGCATAGTGGAGACCAAAACTGAACACAGTATTCCAGGTGTGGCTTCACAAGGAAGGAGTAGAATGAGATAATGGTGATGCTCTTGTTAATGTAACCCAGCATCCTGCTGCACACTGTTTACTCCTATTGAGCTTGCTGTCCACCAGGACTCCCAGGTCCCTTTCCACAGAGCTATTCCCCAAGCCAAGTAGATCCCAGACAATAGGAACCTTAGGATGCAATAGAGCTTAACACAAACTTTTACTATTGCATGGGCTACACGTGTCCTCTGAACCCTCAATCTCCTGGCCACCAAGGACAGCTTCATGGCAAACTGTCAGGAAGTGATGGATACTATCCAGATAATGTGAGCAGCTGAATTACGTGCATGTTTGTTTAAACTCTAAGGTGAACAGTGACTGGAAAACCTCTTCAGAGGCCTGGGAACTTTGGATATAACATTAGGGATTCATACACACCTTTTCTTCTTCTTAGAGCATGTTTTGCACATTAGTATATATAAGAAAGGCCCAAGTAAACAAATGTAAACATATAGAATGGATATATGTGAATTTAGGGAAGAAGGGCAGAAATTGAGTTTGAAAGACAAAGGATAACTCAATTTGCAGCTGACAGTTTGCATGAGCCACGTTTCCTGACAGGCACAATATTACTCTCACCTATCATCCATTCTGCAATAACATTGCAAAGCTGTGTCTTGGACTCATCAGTACCAAAATGTGATCTTGGGAAACCAGAAGTGTACACAGGAGGTTTGGCTCTAGTGAAAAAAAATAGGGTTTTAAGAGAGAAAAATGACACCTTCATACTTTTCAGTTGAGAGATCACAGACATGCTGCTCTTTTGAATGCCTTTCAGACAAAGCAATGACTGCAGTTTTGAAGAGAGAGTAACTGAGGAAATACATGGACAATTTGTCAATAAAAGGAATGGAAACATTTCTCCTTCCCCCTTTCTTTAAAGCAGGTGATGTTAGCAAAAGAGAGCAATCAGACTGTCAGTACAGATATTTATAACTTTGAAAGGACGTGAAAAACTTGGGAATAAGGAGACAGCTAGGAGAGAGAATGCAGAGATGAATTAGATGAGGAGATATTCGGTGGGTGAAAGATCGAGGGTAGCCGTGAGTGACTAGAAATCCAAACAGTGCTTTATCCTATTTTATTGTTTTCATTACATTATTAAGAGCTTTACTATCCAGAAGATAAAGGCATTAACTTCCCTGGCTATAACTTAGTGATACAATGAAGGAATACCACCTGTGACACCGCCTTATCCTAAAATGTTACAGTACAACTGATGGTTTGGATATTAGGATTCCTGCAAGAATTGGTGCCTGCACAGTGCTCAAAAAAAAACCCAAAACTCTATTTAGAGGATAAGTATTAGTTTCAGATTACTTCTGTGAGAATGGGTTTCTCCATCTCGTTTCTCCGTCCTTGTGTTTTCTTTGCCTAGCTACAAGCACTTGAATGAGGGCCTCCTGGTGGTGGAATCCACCACAGTCAAGCAGGAGGAGACTAATCTTTGCAAAGAGGTGAAACTGCTGTTCTTTCATCTCTTGAGTTAGCTGTAACGGAAAAAGAGAAACACAGGGAGAAAAAAAAAGTGTCTGCTTCATCAATAAAATATAGGCGAGGTATTTGCTATCTAGGATAGTACAAGAAGGAACATCATTAACTGCAGAGCACTGAGGCAACAGGAAGTATCTCACTCCTGAAGAAATTAATTGGGTGTGGTATTAATTTCAATATACCAAAAAGTATTGATTTTACAGGTTTTTAACTCAGGCTTATTTAGCCCATCAGTTAATGTAGCAACTTTCAAGCAGCAAAAGTTACAATAAACATTCTCTTTGACCTCAGAGTAAGCCTAGAGTAAGTCTGCTGAATTCACCAGTTACTGGGGTTTCCCCATTATTATTGATATAACAGGGAAAAATAATAATCCTGCACTGTGTATGAAAAAAGAAAACAAACAACCCAAGGCAAGAGAAACACTACTGAGTTAAAAGCAGCTCTGACACATTCTAAGCTATAGATTCTGTATTGCTTGCAAATCAAAAAAGCTGAAGAAGCAGCTCCAAATTAGGCTACCAAAACCAGCCTGGGTCTATTCCAAATCTTCCACATTGTCATGTGCTACAGCCCTATCTTCATCTTGTCACGCTCTCAGCCTTCCACCAGCGCTCCCAAAGACTTTATTATAAAAAGCTACATGGCCTCTTTACACGATCACTGCAATATGAAGGTTCTTCACTACTTAATGAGCTTTTGCAGATCCTAAGTGATGTTTCTAGCTTATTGCACTGGGAGAGAGAGAGTGTGCTAGGTGTTCACCTTCCCACCAAGTGACAGGCACAGTTAAAACCAGTCCAATCACTTAAAATCGTATGTCAAACTACCTGCTGGCAGGAAAACAATGCAATATATTGACAGTAAAAGCTAGAAACGATGATGCTTGCCTCAGTACCTACCTGATTTAAGTGGAGAAATAATGATGAGAAGCTGTCGCTGGAATAGCCTGGGAGGCTGATGCAGCAAGGAAATTCCACAGCTTTTTTTGAGGAAATGGAGTCTGGCAAGAAATGAAATTTAGTCAAACTATGCAAAAGAAGAAAAATTCCTGAAGCAAATCACACCAGAAATCAGATACCAAAACCTCTTCCTCTTGCTCTCACAACATCAGGGGAAGCTTTCTGAACTCTTATTCACAAGCTCTACCAACTCTGAAACTATTCACACACACATCCATGCACAATCAACCAGGCAGACAGAAGTGAGCATTCACCTCACATGCCAGGGCAGTGGGGACAGGCTGCCTGGCTTTTTCTGTGCCTCTACCCTGGAGAAAGAGGCTGTCAGAGAATCACTGTGAGAGCCTGGGAAAAGCAGACAGTTCGTTTCACAATAATTATACTGCATTAATATAATACTCGTCCCACTTGGAGCAAGGTGAACTTAAGCACACAACTATGCCAAAACAGACAGGTTTCTTCTAGAAAGGTGAGTACTACTACCTCTGTGTTACTCATGCAGCACATCCTGACCAGTGCTTCTTAATATCTAGTTTCTCCCTCCTCAACAACAAACCCCAAGTTCATGAAAGAATGGGATTTGACTTTGAGCATCTCAGGGAGATGTTTTTCTCATCTGGATCTCTGCAGGTCCAAGTACTTGTTTGGAAACTCAGAATTTTTCAGTGCTTTCAACAATAAAAAAAGTGAGTGTTAAGAGTTTTCCCTCACTATCTTGATTGGGCAGTACGGTCTTTGACTTAGCTACAGGCTTTTTCAGTTCAGAATTGTAATTCTGCATTCTCCTAGCTTTTCTTCCAAGGTTCTTGCCCTCACTTCACTTCCAGCCCTTTGCCTTTGCACAGAATCACAGAATCCCAGACTGGTTTGGGTTGGAAAGGACCTTAAAGCTCATTCAGTTCCAACCCCCTGCCACAGGCAGGGACACCTCCCACTAGATCAGGCTGCTCCAAGCCCCGTCCAATGTGGCCTTGAACACTGCCAGGGATGGGGCAGCCACAGCTTCTCTAGGCAACCTGTGCCAGGGCCTCAGCACCCTCACAGGGAAGAACTTCTTCCTTATATCTATTCTAAATCTACCCTCTTTCAGTTTAAAGCCATTACCCCTTGTCTTGTCACTACACGCACTTGTAAAACGTCCCTTTAAAATTTCCTGTAGGTCCCTTTAGGTGCTGGAAGGCCACTATGAGGTCTCCCCAGAGCCTTCTCTTCTCCAGGCTCAACAAGCCTGATTCTCTAAGACTGTCTCCATATGAGAGGTGCTCCAGCCCTCTGAGCACCTTCTTGGCCTTCTCAGGACTCATTCAAGTGGGTCCATGTCTCTCCTGTGTTGGTGGCCCCAGAGCTGGATGCAGTTCTCCAGGTGGAGTCTTGTGGGAGTAGGGAGGGAACTTCACCTCCCTCAACCTGCTGGCCAAGCTCCTTTTGATGCAGCCCAGCATATGGCTGGCTTTCTGGGCTGCAAGTGCATACTGCCAAGTCACGTAGAGCTTCTTGTCAACCAACATCCCCAAGTCCTTCTCCTTAGGGCTGCTCTCAATCCACTGTCTGCCCAGCCTGTATTTGTGCTTAGGATTGTCCTGATCCAAGTACAGGACCTTGTACTTGGCCTGGTTGAACTCCATGAGATTTGCACTGCCCCAATAGATGTGTACACACACACACAGACGTTAAATACTGACAGAAAGCACAACCACTTCATGAAGCCCTTTATCAGAACTGCAAGGTTTTGTGCTACTTTTAAGGGTGTTGGTTCTCCCCATCTGACCTGTAATCCCTTATGAAAAAAAAAAACCTAATTTCCAGTGATTAGGTGTCAGAAGGACATTGTTTTTGAAGCTTGCATAATATAGGAATACGATATTGCTTAACTGAATGTCCTGGGTTCAGCAGTAGCAGTCATTTTTCTCCTTCTTAGTAGCTGGTGCAGTGCTGTGTTTTTGACTTTCAGCCTGGGAACAGTGCTGATAACACCAATGTTTTTAGCTGCATCTCAGTAATGTTTAGTCTGACCAAGGACTTTCTGAGTCTCATGCTCTGCCAGGGAGGAGGGGAGGCCGGGAGGAAGCAGAGACAGGACACCTGACCCAAACTGACCAAAGAGGTATTCCATACCACAGCACGTCATGCTCACTATATAAACTGGGACAGTTACCCAGAAGGGTCGGGCTGGGTATCGGTTGGTGGGTGGTGAGCAGATGTATTCTCTTCCCTTGTTATTTCCCTTATCATTATTATTATTGATGGCAGCAGCAGTGGTTTGTGTTATACCTTAGTTACTGGACTGTTCTTATCTCAACCCGTGGGAGTTACACTCCTTTGATTCTCCTCCCCATCCCTCTGGGAGCTGGGGGGAATAAGGAGGTGATGATGGGGAGAGGGAGAAAGTGGGGGGAGTGGGCAAGTGATCTGTGTGGGTGATTTACGGCTGGGCTTAAACCATGACACTGAACTGTCAGAAGATACTGCAGCACCAGAGATTCCTCTTCTCAGTAGTCACCACGTTGGCACTCTGGTACCTTTCCAAGTCTCATTCCAAGTGTGCAGCTCTCCAGCTCACTTCAGGAAGGGTGACAGTTAAGCACCCTTCTGAGAATGAAAAACCGTTAAGTGTGGAGTAATAATACATGTAGAAGGGAAACAAAAAAGGCAGCTTTTCCCTTTTTTAATAATTTCTTTCCTCTCACTTCTGGCTCTCCCCCCATCCTTTTCCCCCCTCCTTTGTTGTTCTTTAACTAAAGTCACCACATTAATATGTCATTAAAATTAAGCTTCTTAACAGAAGCTTTCCTAGCAATGAAGCAAGACATTTGAGTTCGCTGAATTCTAACAGGGAAATTACTTTAAATTTTAGAAAAGAAGGGGTATTTTGCCTCTGCAACTTAAAAAATATTGGTCATATAGAAACACAGAAGCAACCAGGTTGGAAAAGACCTTGAAGATCATCAAGTCCAACCCAGCACTGCCACGTCCACCACTAACCCACGGCACTGCCAGCCCCATCTCCACAGCAGTAACGCGGCGGGTCCGAGGCGGGTTTCGAGGCTCAGACCGAGGAACCCCCCGGAGCCGCCATTTTCCTCCTCCTCCTCCTCCAGGTTCCGTACAGCGGGGAGGAGCGAAGGAGCGCCCCGCCGTCGCCATGGCAACGCAACGGCCGCAAAACGCTCCCGAGGCACGCGGCAGCGACGGCGGCTGAGCGCGGTGGCACGGACGCGGGTGCTATCCGCTTTCTCCCCCCCCGGACGAGGCTCGGTGGAACGGCCCGGCCCGGCCGCCCCTGCCCTGGGTTAATCCTACCACTGCGGGCCGGGGGGGTGTTGAGGTGGTGGGGCTGTTCGTCATCTGTGCTTGCCCACCCTGCTGTTTTCAACAGTGAGATGTCGGGGAGAGGAAACAGAGCGGGACCATCCGCCTCCTCCTTTTAACCCCCTCAGAGGGTTGGCACACAGCGTGAGGACAACGGGTGTAGGGTCTGATTGTAGGTGGGTACCAGGCAACGTTGTTGGAAGTGCTGGGAAGGGGGCCACCAGAGGAAACCTGAACACTGCCGTCTCGTTACGTCGACGCTCGCAGCCTCCATCCTCAGAGCGCTGTTGGTGTCCATCCTGCTCGGGGAGCCACGCTGGGATGCCTCTCTTCGGGAACACCTTCAGCCCAAAGAAGACCCCCCCAAGGAAATGTGCCTCTCTCTCCAACCTGAATCTGGTGAGTCCCCCCCTGCCGCCATAACCCGTACGCCAGCATAACCCACACACGAGCCCCTGCCTGTGCCTCTTTCCTCACACTGCTTCTGGTCGCTGGTGATGCTATGTGAAAGGAGAAATGGAACAGTGTCCCTGCTTATGGCAGGGAGTTGGAACTGGATGAGCTTTAAGGTCTCTTCCAACCCAAACCAGTCTGTGATTCTTTGAATAGAGCAGGGAAGGATCACAATCATCCTAGCGCAGAACTGTTTCACCTAAAACTTCTCACCAATGTTCTCTAAGCAGGGAGGTGTATGTGTGTTTGAATGGGAGAATGTGCAGGTGTGCAGTGAGAGGACTAGCTTGGTGCTGCGGCAGAACAGGAACAAAGTAGCTTCAACACCACCAAGTTCTGTTGGAATGCCAGCCACTGAGAAATGGGGGAGCAGAGCAGGGGGTGGCTTTGGAGTTCCATAAAATGCTGAGTGTGATCTTCTCCCTGCAGCTGGACAGATCGACCCGTGAGATCGAGCTGGGCCTGGAGTATGGCATGCCCACCATGAACCTCGCTGGCCAGAGCCTCAAGTTTGAAAATGGCCAGTGGGTGGCAGGTAGAGTGCGGCTCACGTTGGTTCTGATCTGGATTAGCCACGGCTGGCTGACAACCTGCATTTTGATGCTCAGGGGGTTGGAGCACGTCTCCTGTGAGGGAAGGCTGAGAGAATTGGGCTTGTTCAGCTTGGCGAAGAGAAGGCTACAGGGAGACCTTATAATGGCCTTCCAGTAACTAAAGGGGGCCTGTAAGAAATCCTGAGAGGGGCTTTTTACAAGGGCCTGTAGTGGCAAGACAAGGGGGAATGGCTTAGTCTGAAAGAGGGGAGATTTAGATTAGATATAAGAAAGAAATTCTTCCCTGTGAGGGTGGTGAGGCCCTGGCACAGGGTGCCCAGAGAAGTTGTGGCTGCCCCATCCCTGGCAGTGTTCAAGGCCAGGTTAGATGGGGCTTGGAGCAGCCTGATCTAGTAGGAGGTGTCCCTGCCCATGGCATTGGTGTTGGAATTGGATGAGCTTTAAGGCGCCTTCTAACCTAAACCAGTCTTGGATTCTGTGATTTTAATTTGCATTTTAACCTCCTTCCTTCCTTCCAGAATCAGGAAGCTTCACGGGGGATCGCAGAGAAATGCAGCGCTTGCGCAAGCGAAACCAGCAGCTGGAGGAAGAAAACAACCTACTTCGGCTGAAAGTGGAAATTCTTCTGGACACGGTAAGTCTGTGCCCAGCTGCCAGTTCACCACAGGTGCCCAAGCAAAGGACGCTAGGGTCTTTGCCCTGCTCTTTCAACTTTTTCCTGCTACAAAAGACAGCTGCGATGGTAAAGTGAGGGCAGGAGGAAGGTCTGGCTTCTGCTGTGAGGAGGTAGGTGTTCCTGTGCAGTACAGTTTGGCTTTGGTGAACACTGTGGCTGATATGAGAAGAGCCCCCCCAAGTGCCATGGCTCCGTTGTCCCTTCCTGCACAACGTTACGGCATTTTTCTTGTTACTCTTGCCTGTGCCCTAACAGTGAAACAAAGCAGTAGCCACCTTCTCTGGTGGTTAACGTTAAAGCTTCCAGCTGCTGTGACAAGTGGTGTGACATCATTTCTGTGTGCAAACCATGGGGTGAAAGAATCCCCAAGCCCTAAATAAACCGAAATTCAACCTTACCCAGAGGTGATACTCAAAATCTGGAGACACTTTAAGTGAAATGGAATGCCTGTGCTTAGGCCACTAAGTGATTATCCTTTATGTCAGTCTGAGCATGTACCCCCTCATCCTATCCCTCTCTTGCGCTCTTCCTGTGTTTTAAAACTGGCAAGCAGTTTCTGTGGCTGGGGTGCTGAGCGAAGCCCAAGCTGCTCTACAGCTTTCCCCAGTGATGGTAGCAAAGTGTGAAATTCCTTTTGCTTCCCTCATACCCAAATGGGAGCAAACTCCCTAGCTCAGGTGCTGCCTCGCGGCTGTTACATCTTGGTGACATCTCGGGGGAAGGTTGTGCCATGGAATGGGGAAATGCTTCTGGCTGTAGCGCAAGTGGGGGTCAGAGGAGCAGCTCACCCTTGTCATTGCAGCTCACCGAGACCACAGCCAAGTCCCACCTGATGGAGAAGGAGCTGGAGCAACTAAAGAGCCACAGCCGAAGGCGGAAGTGAAGAGATGGCCATAGGACAGGGAAGCAAAGAGGCCAGCTCTGACCCTCAGTGCCTCCTCAGCACCTTGGTACTGCATGTAGGTGCTTCAGTCCATGTGTTGCATTAAAGGGGGAGAAAACAAAACCCCTTGCTTCTTCAATGTGCCACTACCAGTCTGACCATGTTTGCTTATATCAGACCTCTACTGGTCCAGATTTACTGATCTGACTGCGTCCGCTTATATCGAACCTCTACTGGTCTAGATTTACTGATAGTGCACCACACTGCCCAGTCCAATCAGCTACAACTATCAATCCGACCGTGTCCGCTTATATCAGACCTCTACTGGTCTGGAATTGCCAATCAATCTGGCTGCATCCGCTTATATTGAACCTGTACTGGTCTGGATTTACTGATAGTGGTGATTGGTTATTGAAACAGTGCAAAACAGTGCAGTTTACTGATAGAGTTTATTGATGCAACAAGTACAGGTTCCTATGAATTGCCGGTGATAAATACTGTCTGCAAAAGCATGTGCAGATAATAGTTACATGGATACAAGCGCTTGGTAAAGTTAACACAGCATAGCTCTAAACTATACAGGTAACAGTAAGAGTAACTCTATAGAGATTCTAAGTTTTCCTAGGAAAGCACTGGATACAGTGCAAGTCCTACCCACAGGTGTCCCTATGTGGGGGGAAGAGAGGTCCAACCCGTCAATCGGTCCCAGGAGTCAGTTGATGCTATCTTCCTTGACTCATCTGTGATGGTATCTTCCCCAATATCCCCCTTTGCCTTGGGTCATTTTATATTATTTTTACCTTCAAGGTGGAGCTTGAG
>JASSUY010010052.1:0-42356 GCA_032466535.1 Forpus xanthops | reverse complement strand
GTGTTATCAGCACTGTTCCCAATCCAAAAATCCAAAACACAGTGCTACACCAGCTACTACTTAAAGAAAAATGACTGTTGCTGCTGAACACATGGCATACACAAAACAATTTCCTTTCTGATTTCATAAACAAGTTAGCTTTTTTATGATTCTTTGGTAAAAAACACTACCAAATCTTGAGAATTCAGAGGCATTATATCAGTGAGGTCCTCTTGCCCTAGTGGATTTGTGAAGTATGTTTCTATCTTTATATTCTTCCTTGGTTTATAATATTTATCCATAAATTAGTAAATTATTGCACTTTACTCTTGCTTCTGAAGATCTAATGCTTATCTTGAGCCAGTGAAAGTGGAAACTGCTGAATCCTTTGATTCCTTCATTACCGAAAATAGTTAATTGGTTAAATTTGCTAATTAATAGCTCTGTGATGTCCTATTTAAGTTGCCCTAGATTTCTGGGGTGAATCCATGTTATTTGTTTCTCAGGAGGCAAGAAATCATTCTTACTGTAACATTTCTTCTCATAATATAACACAGTGTCAAACAAACAGGATAGGCATAGGTATGTGACTACTTGTAGTTCAGAAGCCTAAACCCATTACTGTGGATGGTATCCTTTCTCTAGCAAAATTAATGAAAAAAAGTGTAATGAAAAGCATAATATTTTTTATTCTTTTTGGTGGTTTTTGTTTTCCTTTTTGTTTTTAGTTACAACTTAAGATCCAGCTCTTCCCCTAATTGATGTGAAATATAAGGTCTTGATCATCTCTTCCAGAGATACAGATTTTCTTGTAGAACCTAGTTCAAAGTGTCTCCAGGGTATTCTGAAGAAGAATGGTTTATAAATAATGAGTTTATTGTGATCCTCTATACGTAATAGGCCACTTATATTCCAGTGGGCTAACAATCATCTTAAACACAGACAAGAACATACAAGATGCTTGAGATGGTCTTAACTCTCAGTATATTTTTAAAGTCTACAGTGCAATAAGAATTTCGTTTGGACAAGCTGTGTTCCATTTGTTTTCACTAATATGTATTTCATGGACTAAATATTACCTTGTTATGAAATATTTATCTGATGTCAGTGCAGCTTATGAAGAATCAAAGTAGAAGTTGTATTTTCAGGCTTATTCATATGACACAGAGCTGATTTTACCTCTATTGCCATTTGCTTCTCCATTATTCACGGAGTGAAGAAAAATTGGTTGAAGTTCATATGGAAAGAGGCTGTTTATTACACCCTGGCTCTAGGCCATTGTCCTTCCTCTACAACAGTGTTGCTGTGTATGCTTAATTGAGGTTTCAGTACATTGCAATCATATTTATTTATCCGTACAACTAAAAGTGAGCATTATTTTCTATATTTAGTTGGCATGGATGAACCATATTTACAGTATCACCACCTCTGTTTCCATCTGGAATACAGAACATTGTACTTATTTCTTTGATCTTTTTCCCTCTGGCCATATAGATTTACTACTTCCAGCTTACCTTATAGCTGTTATTTTTGGTTAGCCTGTATCTTACTGCTTTTATGGAGCACCAAAGAATTTATAACATCAGTGACAGAGTTACTGTTATAACCAACCTAAAGGCAAAGGTGAGTTACCTATCATCCTTCCAACTGTAGGGTTTCTTTATTAATTTCTTCTGTATTTTAAATCTTCTATTCTCTGCTGTTTATCTGCCCTATTAGTACCTCATCCCCAGTGTCACCATATTCTTTTCTATTGTATATATTTGTCCTGGGTACAGCAGTAGCAGCCATTTTTCTCCTTAGTAGCTAGTGCAGTGCTGTGTTTTTGACTTTCAGCCTGGGAACAGTGCTAATAACACCAGTAGAGTTTAATCTGACCAAGGACTTCCTGAGTGTCACGCTCTGCCAGGAAGGAAGGGAAGCTGTGAGGAAGCAGAGGCAGAATACCTGACCCAAACTAGCCAAAGAGGTATTCCATACCACAGCACATCATGCCCAGTATATAAACTGGGGGCAGTTACCCAGAAGATCTAGATCACTTCTCGTGTTGCGTGGGCCCTATGAAATTATTCTTATATGCTGTCTATAACCCTTCTGATAACTAATTTCTTCAATAACTTTCCCCACAATTCTTGTTCTCTCAGTAGTTTTTCCTACTCTGAAGTTTCAGATCTTCTATTTTATGCAAAGCAATTAAAAGCATTCATTATTTGTTAAACCACATAAATTTCTAAAGGACTAATTCATCGTCAATATGAGCAATCAGTATGTGAATTTCAGTTCATTTCCTATACTGCTTTTGGAAATAGAAGTCATTAATCGTGTTTTAGTTTTATACTTTTATGCTGTCGTGAGTTATGGTTATTGTAAAGCTCATGGTTGCTGTTCTCCAACATTTAGAATGTTCTCCCAGCTTTGATGTAATTGTATGAAGTTGGTATAGTTTAGGTCCTGGCTTCAACTGCTAATTATACCAGATAATATTTAGCATATAAATTTATCTATTGATTTGTCTACTTTTATGTATTATATCATGCTAACTGGAACAAAATGAAAAGGCTAAAATAAAAATAGGCTTTGAGAACTTAGATGCCTTTTTACCTTAAAAATCAGTATTTTTTTAATAAAGTAAGATAATGAATATAAAAATATTCCTGTCTGAAAATTTTGTTAATACTCCTGACTTTAAAACATAAAGCACATCTTCTTGCACTTGTGTAGTCCTATAATACAATAGAAAAGGGTTTTGTAATTGAAAGAAGATGAGACTGTAATTATCAACAGAGCAGAATTCTGGCCTCCAGACAAAATGCTATTGTTTCTCTTAAAAATGAACAAATACATTCTGAGTATTATGTTGCTTAGGGATAAGAGAAATAATTTTCCATGAATGTACAAAACTATAAAAACCTAGGAGAAATTGCAGGCAAGAGGTGGAAAAATTCTTATTTTGTAATTCGATAAACTCATGGAAGGCACAGTGCCCATGGGTGTAAGCAGAAAGGAAAGGTAGGGGAAAGGAGGGAAGGAGAGATTTCAGATAGGTATTTTTTAGGGAAGGGGAAAAGGAAAAGAAGAGGAAGGGGGGAGACAAAGGGACCCTGCTTCCTTGCATTTGATTTGTAACTGTTCACTGTGCCAGAAAGAGGAGTGTCTTTGAGAAAAATTACATACTATACAACTACTTGGTTATGGTTTTTTTCTATTCTTAGATCAGTTGATTTTTATGTTATATAAGAGTCAGTTTGGAAATTGAAAATTGAGTATTATTATCCAAAAATAGCATTGAAGATATTATATTGAATACACCTTTTCTTTTTTACTTTTTATATTAAAATCATAGAATCATGGGATCATTTAGGTTAGAAAAGACCTTTAAGATCATTTGCTCCAAGCATAAATCTATCTACATGCACATATCATTCTATGATTCTATGTATCGAAGATACTGTTAAACTTGTGCATAAACAGTGTATGCTGTTTAATTTTTAAAACCCCACATGCTTTACTGAACAGCTAAATTATGATAGAGTGGCTTTGGGGGGCACCTGGATTCCAGCCAGGATCAACCCACTACACCAGGTCCAGTAGATCAGCTAAAACTAAAATACAAATTATCAAATTACTATTTTGGTATAAAAATGAAAAGATTTTCATGATCTCGTGTTGTGTGATTTTCAGAAATTTTCTAAGTAATGAAATGCACTTAAGGTGCTACTTTAAATTTCTAAATAGAGATTATTAAAAACATGCCACCCATCCAGAGAGAAATTATATAGTCATGAATTCCACACCAGATAAAAATAATAGGCCAATCTCCCAGTAGAGAGCCATGCTACTAGCAGCACTTAGGAAATATTTTTTTGATTAGACTCTTTCTAAGCCTATAGTACAATGAATTTTAGTAGGACAGGGCGTATATGCCGCCTCTGTGTAGAGTTTTGGTATTTATATGTTTTATGCATGTATGAAGTTTGGATGACAAACAAAAAGTATGGGTAATCAAGGTACTGAACAAAATATTAACTTCAAATTCACAAAGTTAATGCTCAGAGCTGTCAGTTAAATAATTTTGTAATTTATTTTTGAAAGCTTAAAAACTACTTCATTTTCCTGTACTATTCTCAATTTTCAATGCTTTAAGTAAAACAGAACTTTCTAATAAAATCAAGGATCATCTTGAGGTCCTTTCCAACCCTAACTATTCTATGATTCTATGATTCTATGAAAACAGCTATATTTTCTGTGAGGATGAATAGGGCAATATAGAAACTGCCTCGTGGAATTTCTTGAAAAGCCATAAATTAATTTGTTTTGCAACTTATTTTGTCTCCTTAAATCAGTAGTGAAAGTATTCAAGACTGGGCCATCTGCAGCACAAGAAAACTTTAATTGCTCTGCTAATAGTCTATAACTTGAGCACAAACCTTTATTGCGTCTACAGGATGCCTGAATCTGGAATCCCAATTGTCAGAACTAATCTGGACCTCTTAAAACCAAATTACACATGATGAGATCCTATCTGGCACAAGGCTGAACATAGGAGAAATATGTAGATGCAATCAGATACATTTGCTCAAACTGCAGGAAGCTAATTTAATTTCAGCATAAAATTCTTTTTAGGAGCACATGAATAAAGGAGGTAAAAAGATGGCTTTTAATGACTCTTATTGACTTCACCAAGAAAGCAGTTTATATTATCCATCATGCTGAAAAATTTATAGCTATTGTGTATAGAGAGAAACCTCTCCAAACAGTCTAAAAGTTATTTTTTCTGATGACATTGTAAAATCAAGTCCAGAGGATGTGTACATATTACAAATTCTGAGTTAGTTGTTAACGTTTATCTTAAAAGCCCAACAATTGTTGCTATAAAATCAGAGCAAATCTTAAATCCAAAAAAGTTGCTAAAAATTCCTTTTTCTGTTAGAACATAGGTAGATATTTTCAGATGTTGCCTATTAGAGAAACTCTGTGGAAAATTTTGCTTATCTGAATTTTCAATTACCACAGAGAAATATTAAATGCTCCAGTTCAACTTTTAAAACAGGTGAAACATGCTCACAGTCTTTACCATGGTTTGCTTTTGTAATAAATGCTAGACTCTGCAAGTTATCATTTTTTTTAGAGGGTTTCTAGTTAGGCATCATATCTGTGCAGTGTCATTTTACAATTTAAAATATCAAATCTGTACTTTTCACAAAGTTGTCAAGGACGAATTAATATGAAAACTCATTTGACACTGGTTTCAAGAGAACAATGACAGTTTACAAGAGCAGGGAATGCCATTAAAGATGAATCTGTAATGTCGCTACTGTAATGTCAATTAACATGTCAAATGTTAGTGCCTGAATTATTTCTCTATATGAATAGACTTTAGATTTCCAAGGTTAGCAGTTTTGCTTCTTACAAAAGTACTCAGTTTTTAAGCAGCGATTTTTAAAGGAAAAAAAAGAAAGTCTAAATTTAAAGTTTCCTAACAATATGGAACTCAAATGTGACAGATTTACACTGTTTTCTTTCTGTCACTATAACTTAGCAAATAAAAATCTATTTCAGCTTCAGTGCTGTTACATTTAATCATGCCTACACATTTCTCAGTCTGCAGCTTCCCCATGTTACAGATTTCCAGATTTTAATACCTGAAACAACTGCAATCTCTCATTATTTTTAAAATGTTCCTAATACCAAGAGTTATTGAGGTGCTTGAGTATGAGCTGTCACTGTTTGATAAATATCCCAAGAGCTTGAAATGACTGTCCTAACAGTGAGCTCTTTTCTGAGAACTATATTCTTTAGTCATCTGAAGGGTAAGAATTACATTTATTTTATATACATTTTATATGTCATATTTTTGCAAAGTATAGCTGCAAAAGCCTTGATGATAGTCATATTTTAAATACATTAAACTACTACTCCAAATTTACTTTAACAGGTATTTTTTGAACAGTTTATTTTACTGCATTTCTTAAGAAATGCTCAGCTTACTTCTCTTTATCTGCAATGATTCTCTTTTAACTATCATAAAGCTGTTCAAACCTTCAGAATTCCAGCACATAGCAATAGTAATGACATCTTGTACACTACAGACTAAAGGAAAAATGCAATAAGTTTATGCAAATTGACCTAATTTCTCATTAGGTATTCTAGGGTTACAAAGTTTTATTTGATGTGTTTCTAGGATATCGGGAGTCTTATTATTTTAATTGTTTCCTGATAGGCTTACTTACATACTAGACCTCCATGTTGCAACTGTTGGTTGCGGTCTTATTATTCAGATTGTTCCCATATAGTGGCCAACCTGTTACTGTCTACATCCCACAGTACTTGATAGCACTGAAATAGTGCTTAACTCTTTCAACACTGAAACAATATGGGTTGAGAGAGACGATGGAAACCTGGGGAAAAACCCACCACATAGCATCAAAACAGAGGAGAAAATTACAAGTTTGAGTGTTAAAGGGGAGTAGAGACAGATAAGTTATGTCAAGTGACAGATAAGGAATCACTGACACAAATTGTTTCTGGTGTGCCACCTATCTTTTTCAGGTCACTGCTGATACTTCATGATTTTTCAGTTGCAACATGAAAAGGTACACTAAAAAAATGAGACTTCAGAGATTATTATGAAATTTGAAAGAATGGAGTGTGTATTCATTGTCTCTGTTAGAGGTAAAAGACATCTAGGAGGAAAGTGACTAATATTTGAAGAATATTTCCATCTAAATCATGAATGAATTATTTAGTCATATTTGGGAGTGGGAAGCAGGAAAGAAACCTGGGGAACTGAATTACAAGAGAACTTAGAGAATCTATCAGTAAGTACTCTGACAGAACTACTGTGATATGAAGAAGACATGAAATCTGACAAAAGTCAATTTTTGACATTTTGACAAAACCCAGGCAAAACCACAAGAAAGTTGCAGGATGGATCCTGTCAGAAAGGCTGCCTTTATGCCAGTTCGTATGAAAGCATTCATAACTTTCAGTACATTTGGATGGAGGAATATTTACCAGAAAACAAAGGGCTGAAAAGAGAAGTACATGCTGAGTACATGATGGAGTGTATACAAGCTCACGGACAAGACCTGACAACAAGGAGTTCAGCTGTATCTGCAGGAGTTGGTAAAGTCATAGAATCATAGAATAGTTAGGGTAGGAAAGGACCTTAAGATCATCTAGTTCCAACCCCCCCGACATGGGCAGGGGCACCTCCCAACAAACCACGCCACCCAAGACTATGTCCAGCCCGACCTTGAACACCGTCAGTGATGGAGCATTCACAACTTTCCTGGGCAACCCATTCCAGTGCCTCACCACCCTTACAGGAAAGAATTTCTTCCTTAGATCCAGTCTAAACTTCCCCTGTTTAAATTTAAATCCATTAGCCCTTGTCCTATCACTACAATCCCTAATGAAGGGTCCTTCCCCAGAATCCCTATAGGCCCTCTTCAGATACTGGAATGCTGCTATGAGGTCTCCACGCAGCCTTCTCTTCTCCAGACTGAACAGCATCAACTCTCACAGCTTATCCTCATATGGGAGGTGTTCCATGTCCATTTTATGTTGAGGAAACCAGAACTGCATACAATACTCCAAGTGAGGTCTCACGAGAACATAGTAGAGGGTCAGGATCATTCTGTTGGTCACACTCCTTTTGATGCAGCCAGGGCATGGTTGGCTTTCTGAGCTGCAAGAGCACACTGCTGGCTCATGTTCATCCTCTCATCAACCAACACTCCCAAGTCCTTCCCCTCAGGTCTGCTCTGAATATCATCTCTGCCCAACCTGTACCTGTGCCTGGGATTGCTCCAACCCAGGTGGAGGACCTTGCACTTGACATGGTTAAACTTCATGAGGTTGGCATCAGCCCACCTCACAAGTGTGCCAAGATCCCCTACTACCTTTACCACAAAGGGTAGAAACCAGGGCTTCTTAAAGTTGATGTTGCTTTGGGCAAACGATCAGAAAACAAATACAGGACAGGTCTGCATCAAATCTTCTCATTTTTGCATTCCTGCTCTTTATCCACTGAGTGGTCCATCGTTCAAATTGAAGTCTCTCCAACTTAGAGACAAGGATGTCATGCCGGACATTGTCGAATGATTTGCACAAGTCCAAGTAAATGACATCAACTGCTGCTCTAAAAAGCCATTTTCTGTGTGCAAACCAGAATAAGAAAAACAACTCATACTGTACTTTCATGGAAAATTTCTGATTGAAAAAATGTTGTAATATTGTGTTAGAAATGGAGTTTCAGAAGCTAATTCCTGAAACTTCTTTCTGACGCAAATGCCAAGTTATTCAAAATGTTCAGGAAAAAGTCAACCATTACATTTTGTGTATCAGTTTGATCTTGATCTAGCAATTATTTAACCATTTAAGTAGACAACAGCATATAAAATATTCAGCAACTAAAGTAGAAGTGATAGTTCATCTGAAATTATCTCATAAAAATGTTCTCAAATTTAATCATTCTACTAGTTTAGCAGTTCACATTGTGAGCATTTCTGGAAAGGTCATCGAATTATTAGCCTGGCATGGAAATGTTCTTGGACATTGAAGTTAGTCAAGAAGACAAAAAAAAAAAAATCTAAGAATTGGCTTAGTAAACCATAAAAACGTATGCATATTTACCTATGCAGAACTGCTCTCCTCTGCTATTATATGTCCCACTTTCAAATCCAAGTAGAATGGTAAGTGCAAAGATTAGATAAATGCAACATGTCTTTTGTTTTCATGTCACTGCATCTTCTGGTTCAGATCTTAAAAGTCCAGCGTCATTGTTGCTTGCAAGGTGGGCTTTTCAGCAGCAAAGGAAATGTCATCAGATGAACATCCACAAAACTCATGGAAGCCTAAAAGCATTTTAACGAAGGCAAACACTTTGCATGTGCCATTCCCTCTTTGCTCAAACATAAATTAAATGTACATTTCAAATTGTTGAAACTTTATGCATCTCACATTATTATGTAGAAGTGGAAGCTAAGTCAGTCCATTACAATGATTCATATTGTGTCAGAAGAACACAAATATTTTCTGACGAGACTGGGGACTGAAGCGTATTAATGCAGCTGAAATTTTCCAACTCCCAAAATAGAAAAAATGTTACAAGGAATAAAACTAGAATGGATAATATTACTATCTGTACAAGCACAGTAAAAAGGCAAGTAGTCTGCATCTATATTGCCTGGCACTTCATTCTGTCTGGTTTTTATCAGCTGAGCTGTATGAGACACATCCAAGCAGAAGGTCCTGACTCTTGGTGATGTGCTCTTTCAGCTGGTCTGGTTCCCAGTGGGAGGAAGGGGGTATTGTGTTAATTGTGCTGTCCACTGAACACAAAGTAGAAGCGAGATTTTTAATCCCTTTGGTCATTAGAAGCATCCTCTTGCATCTTTGTGAGGATTAACAGAATGATGATGGCATTTGAGGCAAGTTTCCGGAATATTTTCATCTGGTAAGGAGAGTGGGTAAGGTAAATTTAGCTCTATCTGGCAGCTTATGAGCAAACATGTACTTTCTCATACTACACTTGGCTGTTGCAGCCACACAACCCTCCTCCATCAGATTAGGGCTCTGTCCACCCCAAGTAGTTTAATTACATTTCCTCTTTAAATAGCAGTTATTATTTAAGGTTTCCTGGGAGGCTTGGAGGAACATGATCAAGCATTTTTATTGTGTGTTGTTGCTTATTTTTCCTCTGAGTCTGCTGCAGTGTGTAGATGTGCCTAGTGAAAAGGCACTTGCAATGCATCAAGGAGACAGACGTATTTGATTTGTGATTTCAGTGATTTCCATTTATGAGAGGATCCTTACAGATGTCTGTGCATGAAATGAATGCAGCTGCTCAGGTTGTTGCCTAGAAGAACAAGCATATGGAAATTAAATATGCCACTAAGATACTCTCATTTTCTGCCTATTCTCACTGATGTGAACCTCCATCTGTCTGCCCAACCCTGAATTTTCCCTGTTGTTTACCACAAATACCTCTCCTCCATCTTATGCCAAATACTTGCTCTTGCCACATTCTGACAGATCACTACAAACTGCAGGCTTCTTTTTCTAAGAAAATCCCAAACTATTTCTCCCTCCCATGCCAGCCTATAGCATAGTTCCCTGTTCTGCAAGACAGGTGGGTGAGGGTGAAGAACAGAATCCAAACAGAGAAAGTAAGTTACCTTTGGCAAAACTCTGGTTTCTGCTTCTTCCCACTGCCTAGGCTGTCTCAGATCAAAGCTTAAGATTTCAAGCAGTTGTATAAATACACCCCAATATTTTTCATATCCTTTATGGTGGGGTGTTGAAATTCTAAGACTGGCTAATATGAACCCCTTGAAAAAAAAAAAAAAACCTCCTCTTCTTTTGCATATTCCTGCCATATCTTATAGTGCTACTGCCTGAAATGTCTAGAAAAGCATAGAAGCTGACCCATGCAGGAAGCATGAGTGTCAGGGTGGCTTAAACCATGGCCTTTTTCTGAAGTGACCTGAGAATCTGGCATGTCATCTTTGTACAGTACTTCAAGGTTAAAAAGTACGCTGTACTTTTTTTGTAAAGTATTCTGCCTTGCATCCTCAAAAAGTATCTGAAACCACCCCAAAAAAAAAAAAATGAGCTGAGACAATGACTTTCATCTGTGTGCTCCTGTTTCCTATGATCTGTTCTTATGTCAGACTGTGCTTTATCCAATCAAGTAAAGTATG
This sequence comes from Forpus xanthops, assembly GCA_032466535.1. Lineage (NCBI taxonomy): Eukaryota > Metazoa > Chordata > Aves > Psittaciformes > Psittacidae > Forpus > Forpus xanthops. The sequence goes on along the minus strand of JASSUY010010052.1, from coordinate 31,671 downwards.
CATCACTATGTATGTGATGAAAGGGTTTAAAGATTATCTTTGTGGTGTTGTGCCTTGCATGTTGCTGCTAACATGTAACCATAACTGAATTTGCTACTCTAAAAAAAAGGATGCTGTGGTGGAAGGACATAGCAAGGATCCTTTTATTCCTCTGTCTGTCTCTCCCTCCGCGTACTCTATCAGATTTGTTTTGGTTCAGGGTGGGAAACCCAAGGTTGCTCTGTCAAAAAGCCAGGCAAATGCTTTTCCAGTGCAGCCAGCAGCACCAGGTGGTACTGAATGCCATTGTTATACACAGTCAATATAATAACCAGAGTTATAATATAGGTGTGTGTTGCAGCAAGTGCTGTCACTGAGACTTTGTGCCAGTGGTATTCAGCTGGGAATGTGTACAATTTTTGTATCTGTGGGGAATTTTGTGCCTTCTTTTCATACATTTGGCTGCTGGAGAGTGGATGGCAGCTCATCATTGGCTTTGGTGTGTCTCAGAAAAGAAGTTCCTTTGATCTTTTGCAGAGGCAGCTCCAGTTGTACTAAAGCATCATTTTCAGATTTCTGTGCTAGATTTTGCCAGTGGCCCTTCTCATCCAGCTAGGAATTCATTATGATTTAACCTTGAACCTTAAAATCTTTTTCTAGCTCAAAGGTTCAAATATTTCTAACTTAAAAAAATAGTCACTTTAATTAATCTGAGAAAGTACTAAAGCAGTGTCACAAGTTCACTTTTCTTTGCTACATACTAAGTTAACACAGATGGGTTTCTCTCAACAAGGGACAGTAATGCTCTAGAGGGCAGGCTTTGCCTGTATTGGGAAAAAGCATTTACAGCTTGAGCCCAAATTCCGTCAACTACTTAGCTTTCTTTTTATTCATAAATCAGACAAATCAATAATTTTTCAAAATGTGGAAGCTCTAATTTGCTGGCATTACATGAGAAGTAAAGGTAGCATTAAATTAAAGACGATATTGTGATGAGGTCATGATGTCTCTGCAAGTATGCAAGTCACCTTTTCAGTGGTGTAGGCTTTTCTTTTTCTCTAGTATCATGTAGGTTTTGTGTTGAAAATTAGAAAAGGTCATCAGCCAGTTATTTTAAGCTTTCTTAAATTAAGAAGGCTGCAGTTTCAGAGAATACAACATTTTAAGAGCCCATGTTGTTCTTTCGTAGAAACACTTGTAAAGAATTTACTGGGGAGGTCTTTGATCATCCCCTGAGCAGTGATATTTGTCACCTGATCTTGTCTTAATTGGTGGTGAAAAATTCTGAGGTGAAATACATTGTCTATCCCACAAGGTCTAGTGGTTTTATGGCTGTGCGCTTACAGACGGGTGGGAGGATTAAAAAAATCTGATTACTGATGTTTTTAAGGAAAATTTCAATGTGGTTTGAAATGATATAACTATACTGTGATCAGTGAAGTTGGTTCAATATATCTTTCCTGAGGATCTACTTAGACCTGCTGTGGGCAAAAGCCTGGTGTCACAGCCTGCGTGTTAAGATGCAGATGGACTCACCAAAAACAGGTTAGCAGCACTTTGTTTCGATGCAGAATGGCATTTCTCCTTCTGGCTTGTGAAGCTGCTCATCCACTTTTGGTCAGCTCTGCTCCCAGCTGAGATGTACCAAACTGCACTCACTTGCCAAAGTGAGTACCTTGACTGAGTATTCCTGGAGAAAGGAGTCTGAAAGAAGGCAAAAGGAAGCTGACTTTATTAATTGTTTTATGATTCTGTGTATTTTATTCCTGATATAAAAAAGCAAAGGGAAAAAAAAGAAAAAACAAGATAAAAAGCATAAAGAAGAGCTCTAGATTGTGAATAAAATCTCATCTTCCTTTTCTTTGCTCCTGAGCTGGTCAGTAAGGGTAGAGAATAATCATCCTTGTTTATGGCTGTTTCAACTGAGTGAGGAAGTTGAGAACTGTAACAAGATGATGAGAGACAGTGTATAATTTAAATATCAGTATGAAATGTCTGTCTTCTAATTATGGAGTGTTTATATCACAATTTTGCTTTTTACTTTCTCTGTGGTTTTGTGTTTTTTTTCCTCAGACCTTTACAGCTCACCTTTTAAGGCATTCACAGTGCTTGGACATGGGGTGAAATGATTACTAGACTGTATTGATTTTTTTTTTTTAAATGAGGAGATACTGCAGCATGAAGCAAAGAACAGCAGACTTAAATTTTCCATTATGTTTTCACTCCTGGAGAGAGTGCTTGGAAATGTCTGTTTTTATTGGAATGTCAGTGAGTTTCTGAATATTATCAGTCTTTCCTTGTATTTCTTTTAAGGCTGACAAATGCTTCCATTTACATTTTTTTTCTCCTGCAAAATTCTTGGTTCTCTTAGGAAGTGATTATATTAAATGGGATTTTAAAACAAAGTGTCAGAAGAGATAGATTAGTTGTCTGCCTGTCTGTACATGATTACCAAATGAACTGTATATTAAAATTGTGGAGCAATGGGGCATGCAGATAGAAAAGGATCATTTTTAAGGAATCTGTGAAAATTAGAAAGCCAATTACTATTCTGGCAATGGAGAATTTTTTACTAAACATGTTGCAGTAAAAGTTTAAATGCCTATTAATCAATGTTTAACTGATTCTTAATAGCAGTGAAATCTCGTGACAGTATGACTTCCATAAGAAAATTAGTCTTACATTGGCTCTGTGAAATGGGGAGATATATCACTCTTAATATGGTAGCCCATTTATTACCCTGGTGTCTTAATTCAGCTGCATTCAAGGGCAGTGAAGTGAGTATACCATAATCAGTTTGGGTAGGAATTTAAATTAGAGGTATGTCAACATGGTGGCTGTGCACCCATCTGAAGGTCGGGAGAAAGGCAAAAAGAACTTCAGAGAGTCGGAGCTGCTTGAAATTGCTGACCCTGGCTGCTCTCAGCCGCGGACTGCTGTGAGCAAACCCTGACCCTGGGCTATGGAGGTGCCTCTTGCTTCATAGGGTGCCATTGTTACTGAGAGCCTAAATATACATGCTGTGGGGGGCCTGAAAGACCTTCCACTGAAATCTCTTTTACAGCTCTCCATGGAGCAAAGCTGTATTCTAGATTTTTCTCTACCTGATCTATCTTTGTTACAATAAAGGTTGCTAGTGATCCACTAAGTATATTTAATGGCATTTTGTCTGAGAGGGGCCCGAGTATCACTAATAGGAATGGGAGAGTACAGCAGCAATGTTCTCTTCTGTTGCCTGGATTCAAATAGACCATCTTACCTCAAGACTATAGGAGCCATGTGTCTTTTTAAGGCATAGGATGCTTAGTGGGCCAAGCAGTGAACTCAGATGTGCGTGAAGATGGTATGTCTTATTAATATGAACTGACTTCTTGGTGTTACACTAATTTATAGGACATTTTCTGCCCTCTGTATGATTCAGGAAGGAATTTGGTCAGTACAGGGTTTTAAAAATAGACTGAGATAAGCTGAGCTGTTGGTTTGTTTTTTTGTTTTGTTTTGTTTTGTTTTGTTTTGTTTTGTTTGTTTTGTTGTCTCAGATGTTTTAATTAATAAACTCTATCATGTTATTTCAGTGGTACTGATGGCCTGGAATTCTGGCGTAGTCAGAATGATCTTCCACTTCTGCTCAGACATCTGCAATTTTTGGTTATTTTTATTTCTAATCTGCTGAGATAAAAGAAGGACCAGAAAGAACCAAATTGTTCCTCTCTTCATGTATGGGTAGAGGGAGAGTACTAAAACCTCCAAATAATGATCTCCTTGTAAAACCCAGTCCTGTTCTGCCACAGCCTTGAAATTCCTACAAAGTTAAAGATCTTAAAGGGAATTGAGTTTTTCTCCCATGAACCACTATCCCTGTAACTGTCAGTGAGCCCCTTCCCGCTTGTTGATGGGTGACAAGATGTCTCCACCTTCCTTTTGCAGCAGGCCACCTGCCACAGACACACATGCACAGGCTCAGGAATGGAGCAGAAGCCATGACAGGAGGGCAGACTCGCAAATGCTCATGTTCATTTTTGCTTGGAAGTCACTGAAGATTTCAAGATAATGCAGAAATATAAATGCAGCTTTTACTTTCTTGACTTAGAACTGCTCCTTTATCCACAGAGAGTTCTGAGCTAAAGTCTCTGAAAATCTGGGAAGGATATGCAAGTTCCCAGGCTGGGATGGGGTGGTATGTCTCAGTACTGTGCCTGCATGTTCCACCTGGTCTTTTTGTGTTGTGGTCCCATTGGAATACGAGTGTTATGTGTTATAGTTACAGTGGCCTACTTGCAGTTTGAGAGGTAAACCCTGTGTTTTGCATGGAACTTTGTTCCTTAGAAGAAATTAGGACTTTGCATGTTTCATGTTTCCAGGCTTGATTCTAGTCTTTTCTCCATTTCTTTTAATTATCCTCTACTTCTGTGTTATGAAGAGGAAAACCCACACCAAGACCATCAGTGCATCATCTTGCTACAGTTTTTCCTGCTTAGAAATATACATGGTATCTGCATCTGTAGATCAGCTGTTTAGAAAGAGGCAACTTGTTTCAGTTTTCCTCTACTTTTTTCATGTAGGCTCTGATTGTGTCCACATATAAGTGTAGGAATGAGTACCTCTGTATGAAATTGAATTTGTCTGCAAAAGATAAATTGTTCATTTAAATGATTGTAGAACTGTATTGAGCACCTTTGAGTCAAAGTATTATGCATGGGTGCTTGAAATATGATCAGTAATTAATCAAATGAAAGAGAAAGTTGAAGATTTCACTAGTGTGGTGTTCTGGAAAAGATATTCAGAAGATTAAGCTTAACAGTTTGTGAAATCTTTTAACTTTTAGAAAGGTTACCCTTAAACCTTTGCTTCTGATATAGGCAAAATGGTTTAGATTGAAAGAAGATGGGCCTGATTTTTCCATCCAAACATGAAATAAACACAATCTAACTTTTTCTTTAATGTTATATTCCCCCCTCATTATAGTATATATATTTAATCTTGTTCTCATGCAGCATATTTCTTCAGCTTGATTAATTTACCTTTAGTCAGTATTGCCAGAGAGAAAATGTTCAGTATCCAAAAGCCAGTCCTGAATAACTGTAACAGTCCCTACAAATTGAAAATTTAAGTACAATAAATAGTGAGTTTGTGTTCTCTGTCATTTTACTTGTGATATTTTAGAGTATGTTTCTTCTGGCATGTATGGGTTCTACACATAAATTTTATTAAAAGCTTAAATTGTCATATACTCTCTTCATTCTAGTACTGGGGCTTTACATGGACTTAATTTTTCTTAATATTACTTTAAAGTTGCATAAATTTACAATGTTGCCAATAGTCTACATGCGAGAAGTGTGTTCTCATTAGAGAGCTGCAGTTTGTCTTACTCTGGAAAATGAAAAGGAGAAATTACAGGAAACGATGGAGAGAAAGTATTGGTTTTCACATGGAAGAAATGGAGAGACACATGCTAAGTGCTGGGAAAGAAACAATTTTTCAAACGTTTCTTGGCTCAGATACCTCACAACTCAATAGCTGGGAAAGAGAATTAATGGCCAGATCTTTTGGGCTTTTTTTGGAAGGCAAATAATGTGCTATAACTGTCCTATAACTGATTGGCCTAAACGATAAGGTGCCTCCTTTGCTCTGCATGAACTATATTGTACACTGATGTCTTCAGAGAAGGAAACAGTAACATTAAAGAGTGATTTGATCTTATGAGAAAGGTGTAATAAGGAGCAGTGACTGGATGCTGAAGTCAAATTCAGGGAAGAAACTGGACAGTCATAATATAGTATGTTTATAGCAGTGGAGCTGGACTAAGCACTGAGATAAACCAACAATTGTAGCAGTAGTTGCTCCGTCCACTGAAGCTTTGCTGCCTTTCTACAAGCTGAAGCATAAATGGTGAGCTCAGCACAGTATGGCTACTTGACTTCTGCACAAGTGCTGTTTGCTGAGTTTAGAGGGCAGTGGCATGTAGGTGTGCCTGTACACTCACTGCTCAACCAAAACCAACAAGGCTGTTATTGCCAGCTGTCAGACACAGCCCCTCATCTTGGTCAATTGAAGAACGGGCTGTAACTATCTGCAATAAAGATGTGTTTAGAAAGAAGGGCAAAATTATTGGAAATCTCATCTAATTGTACTATATCTTGCCATTTAAGACTCTTAAGAGGTATTATACTATGCCACTGAAATTAAGCTTTTTTTTAGTCCTGTCATGGACTGCATTAATGTGATACCACAGGTATGCTGGAGCTGAGCACTAGGGTATCCAATATGACTGCACTGCAAAGTCATCATTGCAGTGCTCATAGAAATGATATTTTGTTAGTTATTATTAATAAATGTGAGAATGGAAATTAATGATCAGTCTTCACAAAAGAATTGATTGTACAATTTACATCAAGGCAGCTTTAATAAAACACCTAATCCTTAAATGTGCATAATTAAATTTACATATTCACATCACTGAAATTAGAAGTTGATATTTAAAGGGCACACTTCCTGTTTCAGATGCTTTTAATCTCTCAAGATTTCTTTTCAAATTAGAAAATTAAGGTAAACACACTTGTTTCATTTATTTTTTTTCCCCAGGCATGTAATATTTTTTCCTCTGGAATGAAATTTATATATTTAGTTTGTTTTTACAAATCTGTAAAATATACAAATAAGTAAAGAGATAATCCCATTCAGCATTGAAGACTTTCAAACATTTAAAACAATGTGGGGTTAAACAATTTTTTTCCAAGTGTTGAAATGTCCTGGCATACAGCTTAAACTGCCTCTCCTCCCAGCCATGTATCTTTGCTACCTAAACCAAAGATCTTAGTACAATCTTTAACAGATAAAGTTCATGGACTGAAAACTGCCTTATTTGTTTCAGACCTTGCACAGACTTCCCCAGCCTGCTTGGTCAGATTTGCAATAGTTCTATGAAAGGCATTTACAAAGTCAGTGAGGATTACTTCCAAAATCAGAGAGAAGCATCCCTGTGATTTTTATGAAACTAACATCTTGCAGTGGAAGATGCAGTTGGAATCTGTTCAGCCCAAGTCACAGAAGGCAAAGGAGAGAACTGAAAGAATGAAGAACCCCCTGCTGTAAGAGATCATATTTGAGACTATTCAAGGAACCTGAAGGTGCATGAATACATGAGACCTAATGAGATGCAACCCAGGTCCTGAAGGGAACTGGCAGATGAAGTGGGCACTAAGCTGTGGCAGTCCAGTGAAGTTTCCACTAAGTGGAAAAAATTAAACATAAGCTGCATTTTTAAAAAATTAAAAAGGAGGATCCAGGGAACTACAGGCCAGTCAGTCTCATCTCAGTGCCTGGCAAAATTATGGAGCAGATCCTCCTGGAAACTATGCTAGGGCATGTGGAAAAGAAAGAGGTGACTGGTGACAGCCAGCAGGGCTTCAGTAAAGGCAAATTGTGCTAGACAAATTTGGATGCCTTTTATGACAGGTTTAGTGTTGGTGGACAAGGGAAGAACAAATAGGACTTGTGCTAAACACTTGACATGGTCCCTCACAAGATTCTTGTCTTTAAGCTGGAGAGACGTGGATTTGATGGATGGACAACTCTGTGTATCAGGGTTGCAGTTAGCAGCTCTATGTCCGAGTGGAGAATGGAGATAAGTAGTGTTCCTGAGGGGTCGATGTTGGGACTGGCACTGTTTAACATCTTTTTCAGCAACATGGACAGTGGGATTGCGTGCACCCTCAGCAAGTTTGGCAATGACACTAAGCCGTGTGATGTGGTTGATGCACTGGAGGGAAGGGATGTTATCCAGAGGGACCTTGACATGCTTGAGAGATGGGCACATGCAAACCTCATGAAGTTCAACAGGGTGTCCTGGGTTCAGCAGTAGCAGTCATTTTTCTCCATCTTAGTAGCTGGTGCAGTGCGGTGTTTTTGATCTTCAGCCTGGGAACAGTGCTGATAACACCAATGGTTTTAGTTGCTTGCTCAGTAATGTTTACCCTGACCAAGGACTTTTTGAGTCTCGTGCTCTGCCAGGGAGGAGGGGAAGCCGACAGGAAGCAGAGACAGGACACCTGACCCAAACTACCCAAAGAGGTATTCTGCACCAAAGTACATCATGCCCAGTATATAAACTGGGGGCAGTTACCTGAAAGGGTTAGATCACTGCTCAGGTTCGGCTGGGTATTTATCAGCGGGTGGTGAGTGGTAGTATTCTCTTCCCTCATTATTTCCCTAACCATTATTGTTATTGGTGGTAGCAGCAGTGGTTTGTGTTATACCTTAGTTACTGGACTGTTCTTATCTCAACCCGTGGGAGTTGCATTCTTTTGGTTCTCCTCATCTGTCTGGAAGAAGGGGAAGGAAGGGAGGGAGGAGTGAGCGAGCAGCTGCATGGCTCTGGGTTGACAGCTGGGTTTAAACTATGACACAAGGACAGTGCAAGGTCCTGCACCTAGATCAGGGAAATCTCAGGCACAGTTACAGGCTGAGCAGAGAATGGATTCAGAGCAGCTATGAGGAAAAGGACTTGAGGATGTTTATTGATGACGAGCTCAATGTGAGTCAAAGGTGTGTGCTCGCAGCTCAGAAAACCAACCATATGCTGGGCTGCATCAGAAGGAGCATGACCAATACATTGAGGAGGGGTGATTCTGCTTTCATGAGATCCAACCTGTAGTACTGTGTTCAACTCTGGGGCCCTCAAAACAAGTGGAACATGGACCTACTTGAACAAGTCCAGTGGAGGACTACACAGAAGGTCAGAGGGCTGGAGCACCTCTCCTAAGAAGATGGGCTGAGAGTTGGGCTTATGGAGAAGAAAAGGCCTGGGGAGACCTTAGATTAGCCTTCCAATACCTAGAGGGACTTACAGGAAATCTGGAGAGGGGCTTTTTACAAGGGTGGCTAGTGATTGGACAAGGGGGAATGGCTTTAAACTGAAAGAGGGTAGATTTAAAATTAGATATTAGGAATTCTTTACTGTGAGGGTGGTGAGGCACTGGCACAGGTTGCCCAGATAGGTTGTGAAAGTCCCATCTCTGGAAGTGTTCAAGGCCAGTTTGGATGGGGCTTTTGAGCAACCTGGTCTAATAGAAAATTTCCTTGCCCATGGTGGAGGGGTGGAACTAAATGATCTTTAAGGTCCCTTCCAACCCAAACTAGTGTATGAAAGTGAGCTGTGCTGTGCATGCTGTGGTGCTGTACATCCCTGGGTGGTGTGGCTGTCACAGCAGTCTTGACCTGGCTTTGATGCTGAAACCCATAGGTCTGAAGGAAGCCTGAGCAGGCAGCTGCCTCTATCTGCATCTCAGCTGTCTGAAGGAGATTATATCCACCCACTGCTCTTTATGTGTTACACTTCTCTCTGCCTCCACAGAATACTCATTCTGAAAGCACCACAGAGCCTACACTGTATGCCTTCTTGCACAAATGTATCTGAAGTTCTGCTGGTGCTGAATGGTAACTGAATTTGGTAGAAGTTTATTTTGCACTTCAAGGAGCCTATATTGATAGATATGCTTTGGAGGATTGCTGCTTCAGAGCCTTGAACTTTCTTAGATTATATAAAGACTTAACATTATATAAAGAATTAAAAAAAAAAAAAAAAGGTAAATGTGACCAGGATGAGTAATTCAGGACATTGAACTGAAAGATGAAAATGAGACACGCAATAAGTTAACGTTTATGTCCTGCTGACCACACATGCTTCAGTATGAAATGCTTTCTCATCAGCTGTCATGAATTCCAATTGCTGTAATAGCCCTGTGGTACACCTGCTCTTCTTTTACTCAGGCAACCACTGAGGATAGTTTTATCCTTCTTTTTGGGGAGCACATAGGAGATGCTGTTTGTTTTGTATATGCTGGGAGAAATAAACTGCATTTTAATTTCTTTTAATTTCTTTTTCATTATGATCCTGCTTTCTGATCTCCTCAGTCAAACTCTGGATTCCTGTGTTTAAAAGGATATTGGTCTTTTTTTGTTGCTATCTTCCTCTCTCCCTTTTTTACTTTCTCCTTTTTACCCTATCCATTTATTTTCCCCTCTCCCTCCCCCTCAGGTTTGTTTTCCCTTTTTTTTCTCAATTTTCCTTTTTTGTTTTTCTTTTATCTTTTTTCTTGTCCTATTTTTATTTCTTATTTTACCTTTTCATTTTTCCTTTCCTCCTTTTTTGTATTTTTCCTCCTTTTGCCCTCCCCTGTTTTTCCTTTTTCTGTTCCCTTCTCCTCCTTAGTAAGTGGCTCACAGTCTTTAGCTAGGTGGGGTCCAAGTAGTCTTATGATGGAGACACTGAAAGTTTCTGCATCTTGGCATTCATCTGGAACCAGAGCCTATGGCCAATGGATGGAGAACGGGAGGCTGCAGTGGTTCTGCTGGTGAGCAGAGTCCTCCAGAGAGCTGTAGGGTGGGCAGCCCAGTTAAAGTCAACCTGCAGACCCTAGCTCAGAGCTCTGCTCTCAGGTGTTGTCAAGGATAATGATTTTCTTGTTGCCACCTTGAAGGCAGATTGGAGCAATGCGGATCCAATTTTTCCCACCCTGGATCTGAAGCAACATGCATACTTTCTCTGGTTAAAATTATCCAGAACTGTTGGTTTCATCTGTGTGGTGTGTGTAATGATAAGCAGAGAGTGGTTCAGAAGAGTTTTTCTTCCCTCTTGTCTCCTTAGCTAAGGAGTCACCTTTTCCTCTTTTGAAATCTTGTTTTGCTGCTATACACAGAGTGCAAAGCTCTTCTCACTGAAGAAAAGGTGACTGTAGGAAAGTGATAACAAGTTTAGAAAGAACTCATACTGATATAGGAAAATTATGATGTACCTTAATTGTATTTATTTGAGGTGACAGAGAAAAGGCAAGCCTATAGCATCTCTTACAGATATCAGTGCTCCTGCAAATTCAGTCTTGCTTCAAACCAGGGTAGAAATTGGGGTGACTGACGTCCTTACAAAACGGGAAGGGAGTGCTGCAAATGTGAACATAGATGGAACAGCTCTGATTTATTTGTTCCGATATATGCTACCTAAATGTTGCATCATATGGGCAAAGCAGAGACCAGAATCTGGGATATATTTATATCATTGACTTGTCAAAGGGGAAAGACCAGGACTTGTTGCTTTTGGACACATTTTTGAAAAGCTCCACAGGCAAAATTTTCAGGGTGGGAGTGGTAGGAGAGAAAAGGACAATATGGTCTAAAATGCATTTTATGGCAACTTAATGAAATTATAATCCTTGGGGAACAGCTTGGATAGCACTCCTTTGAAGAACATGGATATGAGTTACTTCCTACCAAACTGAGCATCCATACTGCTTCTTCCATGGCTTCATCTCTTTTCCTTATAAGCAATGAAGAAAAAACAGATTTCATAGCTGACTAAGCACAGGGTTTTCTTTAGTTTGAGTATACACTGCTAGAGCATGCTTAGTTTTTCATACATGCTCAGTGTTAATATGATATTCTGAAGAACTCACTAACATCAAAGATGTATTCAAAATCAATATTTGTATAATATATTAATGGAATCCTGCTGAAATGGCACTGGTTATAGAGGTTCTTTGGTTTTGAACAGTTTAGAATCACCAAATATCATGTGAGGTAGAGAACTGCAATTGAAAATTAAATATGCGGTGGAAAGTGTTACATTTAATGGAAATGTGAATGTTTCAATATCTCTATTATGCCTCATAAGTCTGAAGTGGATGAAAAGGAGAGAGATCAATATGTTATTGGTATCTTCAAGATAACATTTCATAAATTGCCTTTCTTGACCTTGGCAACATATGATGAGCCTGATAAGATTAAACACAATGAATTTGATGTGCTTAATTCAAATCATAATGAACTTCATTCTACATTACAGTGATATGAAAAGATTGATACATTTGGCAGCCATCTATTTACAAAAGGTTTCCACAGTGGAACAAGCAGAGCACAGTGTCAGAAACATGAGCAGCCTAACAAGCATCTGGCTCTTCCTCTGATGAGAAATAGCTGTATGCTTTCGGACCAGTGAGCTAGCAAGAAGTTAACGTTGGTGCCTGAACTTACTTGTAATGGCTGACATATGGCTTGTTAATTGATTCCTAATGATTTTTGTTACTTCAAACATCTTTTACATGTAGCTTTACCTGACCGCTTTTGCTGCTGATGGTGGTGGAAGTCTATATTTTCCTTATTTCCTACCATTGCCTTGGTGTTAGACTGATCAGGACCTTTTAAGTGGTTATCATCACTTTAAGGAATGCCAAGGTGCAGGGACAGGAGATATCAATCATCATCACAAGTTAGTTCATTAAAGAGGAGGAACTGTTTTAAGTAGAAACTTCCATGTCAAAAAGGGCAATAACAGGTAAAAGTGTTCATGTAATTTATTCAAAGAATTTTGTGATAACTGTCAAGTTATTCAACAGTTTTCTCTTATTATCATTTACTTCATGTATCTTGACTTGGCAAAGCCTTTAGGAAGACATTTAATCAGATGTATGCAAATGGACCTGCTAGTTTCAACAGGAAATTGGCACTTAGGAATAGCAAATCTTAAATGTTTTCAGAAATGTTGAGACATATTGGTACTAGTTACATATGATGAGTTATGCAATCGTCATCTTTTCTCTTTTTTTTTTCTGCAGTACAGTTGGAGAAATTTTCTGCAAGTTTTCAAATATTCCCTAAGCAGAGCTGAGTAAATTATTCTAGATGCTACTCACTGACCTGAACCAAAAATATTTCTGGTTCCATGGAAAAGAGAAATTATAGGGAGTGAGGAGAGAAAGATTTTTTGATCAAATAAAACTTTTTATTCACCACTAAATATTTGTTTTATTTGGATGTGCTAAATCTGGTCCCAAAATAACTCTTGGAATTAAAAATCTCATGTGCTTTACTTAGAAAATGTCATAATATATTTTTTTTTCTGACATGCCTCTTTCACAATGCAATTTTGCAAAGGTGCTGGCTTCTCCAAACTGCCTTCCACAGAGAATTAAGCATTTATAAGAAAAATTAATCTGGCTTTCTTTCTATCATGATTTCTTCAACAGAGTTAGTCAAGTGTTTCCAATACTTTGCAAGTGCTCCATATTGTCTTTGTTTCCTATCCGTCATGATTGAAACAGGTGAGTAGGGCATACAAGGTTGTCACTCTAACTCTGGCTATACATACTTATATGTGCTTCATACTGTTTGTTTCCTTTCCATGAATTGAAGATTTCACAAAAGAGGCTAAAGGCTTAAATTCAGGCAGCCTAATATCTACCTCAACTTTTGTATGTTTCCTAGTGCCGGACTGTAGATCTTCAGAAATGTTTACCAGAAAAAATATTTTGCACATGAATTTAGGGGAAAATTAGTCTGAATCTGGGCTTACAGTGTCTATCTCCCTGTCGCAAACATGTTAGCTAAAGCACATGCACTGAAACAACTCTCCCAAAGTTACCCTAAAAGAGAGAGGTGGAGAAGTGAGGAGCAGAAGTTGGTTGTCCAGCTCCTATGCAGAGTTATAACTTGTATTTGGTGCAGCGTGATAGTGAAATAGAAGCAGTTCTGCATGTTTGGTTATGCTTGTTTCACTGTCTTTATCAGAGGGCAGAAAGGGAGCCTTCAGGGCTGCAAATGCTTCAGTCATTCCATTTTGGATATTGCAGTGATTGTATTTTTGATTGTGGAACTGTGACAATATTTTGAGATTGTCTTTCCTTATAACCACCTAGATTCAGGATGCCTAGAGATGAATGATATGGAAAAAGGCCTCCGTGACATAGATCCCTATTGGCACTGACTGTACAAGTGGAAAGACACCTAGACAGAAGGTAAGAAAAGCCTCTTTAAATATTTTAACTTCACTGATGTAAAGCCTAATGAGATGATTTTAATTTATTTGGCTACCAGCAATGGTATTTAAATGAAGCACATAATTTGTTAAATACTAACAAATATGCTTCAGGCTGTAAAGCTAATGTAATTTTTTGCTTCACTGGTAGCCTTGGAGGCATTTGATTTCCCCTTGCCCAAACTTCAACTTCGTCTGTAAGCAGGCCATACCAGCAGATTTGATCAAGCATTTTTGTTTGTTACATTTTAAAATATGGCATTTTAACTTCTTCTTTAGCCTGTTGGACCCTTCCAAAGCCATTGCTGCCTGTCCATCTGCCGTTTCCAAAGTGTGTCTGTGCAGAAGCACCAAGTGAGCTGTGCTGTCTGCTCAGCTCTTGTTCCACTGAACGTGTTATCACGTGCACATATATAATACTGCTGCTTGGTTTGTTTCTTGCATTGCATTCAGCTTAAGTAGTCAGGAGTTTCTGGCAACTGAACGCTGAAACCTCCTCTAATCATTTTGTCAAACAGAAGATTTTTATAGCTCTTAGGACCTTGTCACAGCTTTCATTGCAAGTACTTACATACATCCTGAATTTAAATTTTCTTCATCTTTTATTGGCCTTGACCCTGCATTTTGTGAGACAGAGCAGGCAGCATGGAGTCCTCTGGAGCCATCATAAGCTAAATGCTCACACTATGTCACACTTACTACCTTGCTCAAGGAAGAACATGGGATATTTGAATACATAATAGATTCCATGTATAATTTATTATTTCAGAGTATTTTATGAAGGTTACGTGGTTATTTTGGGAGAGAGAGGAAAGGGAGTATTGCTTGATCATTTTCCAGACAGAATGATGTATGAAGCTCCAGGGAGCTATTTTAACCATCTGATACGCATAAAACTGGACTAAGAGGTAGTTTGAATGATAGATTTGTTTTTTTTTGGGGGAGGAGAATTCTTTCAAAATGAAGCCACATAAATATGGGGTCTTTTATAATGACTGTAGTTGCAGAGAGTTTGATGGACATTTTTAATACATTGAAGTAAACTACTATTAGAGGCAAAAATGAAACACTTTCCAGTTATAGAATACTGAAATGAATGAGTTACTGGATGTGGTTGTAGGGGCCAAGACCAGTCTTAAAAGACCAAAGAAATGTTGATTGTAGTAACTGTGTTCAGTAAAAACAAAAAGGCAACACTGAAAATTTTCAAGTAATATACAGAGTTAATACAATGTTCTTGCAGGAACATTTTGCTGGAAAAAAGGGGAAATATTCTTTTGTTCCAGATAGGGGGAGGAAAAGCATTATTTGACTCACAAATCTTCTGAAAGAACATTTACGTTCTCTATCAAATATATGCAAATGAAACCATTTTTTAAATCTTTTCACTGGGTCCTGCTGGATGGAACACCTCTCAAGGGCAATCCAAGGAAGGGGAACATTTGATAAGCACACACTGCTCTGGGCAAAGTTCTGTGAGTCTCTAGAGAGCCATGATGGTAGTGAGCTTTCTGCCATACCACACATTTCTTCCTCCTCCTTCAGGCTCTGATTCAAATTTATTTGAAATCAGCGGAGTTCTCTCTATAGACTTCAAAAAGCTTTGGATCATGCACAGTGGAGGAAATGCAGGTCAGGAAGTACTGATCTGAGTTTCATTTCCTTTTGCTTTTCTTTTCCCTTACTTGCCCTAATTTCAGAATGGAACATGGTATATTCCATCTGTTCTCAGTCCTGGGCCATGAGCCACAAGAGCCTGACACCATGTCATCAGGATATCAGAAAAGGAAGGAGTGCAGTTTTTCTGTTATCCTGACTCCCTTAATGGCAGGCTCCTTCCACTAGATCTTCTTCTCCTTTCTTATTATATGGTGCAGTGGAAGAAAATATCTGGCATCTTAATATTAGTTTTTGGTAATCTGTTTTTCAGCTGTGAGATAAACATCAGATGCTTACATGGTCTCTCCACCCACAAACAATGTGTTTTTGCGTGCATAGAAATTTATACTATGCTTTTGCTGTTATCGAACTTTTCAAAATGTAAAAATTGCCATGAGTGGATATTTACTTGAAATAGAAATAAATGATATCCCCATCCTGCTACAGGGATAACTGTTGTTGCTTAGCTCTTTTTGCATCTAATGGAAGGATAAAAGACTGTGTGGAATCATGATGGTGAAAACAGATTCAATTTTGGAGGCAAAATAATCCACTTAAAATTCTTCCATCTGCATGCAAATAGGTGTTTTTCCAGGCAGGCCCAGACAGGCTTATTGCCATTTGAAAACCAGGGTCAAAATATTCTACCCCCTTCTCTCCCTGCTTCTGTCCTTCCTAGTGTTCAGCTTCATGTTCTTTCCCCTCCCTTCCATTCCCTTAAAATTTTCTGATTACTGAGCATAACAGTGCTTGCAAAGGGTCAGGGCAGGACAGAGCTGTTGTGATTTAGGGGTTAGATACTCTGGTGAGCAAAAACTTGAGGCATAGCCAACCTTTTCCAAAGGGCAATACAGCAAGTTTGGATTTCACTCGTCAAAATAAGCAACAGTGCTATTCTGGAAACAGAGTTTTCCTCTCTTCCATCAAAACCTCTTTTGATCACATTCAATGTGTACATTTTGATGACCTTCCTGTAGCACAGAAATTCTGCTTCAGGCAGATTTTTGCACAACAAAATTCTTGTAATCCCTTCCTCTGGGAAAATACATTTTGTAGTGAAACATTTTCTGGAGAAGGAATCTTAGGTACCCCTCCCATCTCTTCTTCTTTCCTTCATACCAAAGAATGATTCCTAAGTGACAAGAAGAAGATGCATTTTGCAAAGCAAGTTTATGGTTAGTAGTTAAATGTATTTGTGAGCTAAGCTGTATCAATGAAAATATAACTCTCCCTCCCATTCCTTATCCCAAAGAAAATGGAACAAAAGCCCAGCTTTTACAAAGTACTTAAAGCTTCTAATGTGGTATTCAGGGGATGTAGTCCAAAGTTTGAAAGAAGATTAGCCAGGGAAATTTCATGTTAATTGCGTCAAACACCTTTGCTTGGGGCCATCTCCCCTGCTTGCTGCTGCTTTCTGTGCTGCTTCCTAACGTTTGAGCCCTTCCCATTTGTCAGAAGGGAACTGCAGATTCCTGTGCATACCAGCACTAGCACTGACAGCCCATACAGGTGCCCACACAGACACTGCATCTTGTAGGAGTGGGTTGCTGAGGCCCCTAAGAAAAAGTATGTGTCTAGTGTTTAGCTGAACAGTGGAGGATGCTGAATTGGGAAAAGAAGCCCAACAAACTACCTGGCTTTGCTGAAAGTTTACCCAACAGCTGGTAACTTACTTGGTAACTCTAGCGTGTTACAGGTTTCCGTGGTGGCAGACTATCAAGAAAAAATGTGAACTGGCATTTTTCACCCCTACAGTTCTGTATCACCTTGAAATACAGAGGTTTGATCACAAATTGCATCTCGAGTGGAAGGTGAAAAAGCTGGAAAATAGACCATCCACCAAAGGAACTTGCTGTTCCTTCCCGAAATAGGGAAGGGATAGAAAGTAACGTAGGTCTGCTGTGCAAGTTTTGTGCCAAAGTGGGTTTACTCTGAGGGCAGATATACCAGGAACATGTCATTTTTATGAACAAATTCTTTGCAATTTACCGATATTCTTTGTGTTTTCTCCCTTACATGTCTACAGAGCGAGACTCTGGAAACACTAGCAAATATAGTATTTTTGCAATAGAACTATTTTAACATGAAAAATGCTTATTAGGAAAGAGGACATAAAAAAATAATAGAGACAGAGGCATTAATTATTTTTTTATGGTATGAGCAGAGCAAAATACTATTTTCAAATATGATGTATGGGAATCTTGTGGGAGAAAACAACGGAAGGAGTCATTGATTAATCATGCAATAGCAGGGAAGAAAGCAAATATACAGAATCTCTAGGTATATTTGGACAAGAAGCTCAGTATAGGTGAGCAGTGTGCTGCTGCAGCAAAGAAAGCCAACAGGGTGCTGGGTTACATCAACAAGGACATCACCAGTAGAGATAAAGATGCTATTATCCCACTATTCTACATGCTTGTATTGCCACACCTGAAACAGTGTGTTCAGATTTGGTCCCCACTCTACAAAAAAAGATGTGGACAGGCTGGAGAGGGTCCTGAGAAGGGCCAGAAAGGTGATCAAGGGAATGGGAAGCTGATCTATGAGAAAAGGCTGAGAGAAATGGGTTTATTCAGCCTTCAGAAAAGAAGGCTCAGGGGAGAACTTACCACCATGTTCCAGTATATAAAGGAGGCCAACAGCAAAGATGGAGATTCCCTTTTTACAAGTTGTTACATGGAAAAGATGAGAGGTAATGAGTACAAGTTACTCCTGGAGAGACTCTGGTTGGACACAAAGGAATATTTTTCACAGTGAGAACAATGAGCCATTGGAATAATCCCCCCAAGAAAGTGGTGTATTCCCCAGCACTGGACACTTGTAAGATTTAGCTGGGCAGGATGCTGGCCATCTTGTCTAGACTATGCTTTTGCCAAGAAAAGTTGGACCAAATGATCCTTGAGGTCCTCTCACAACCTAGTATTCTATGATTCAATTTCACACACAGGGTTATATTCTTCTTTGGAAGTCTAATTCAATTGGTTTTTAAGCAATCATAAGAGAAGACACTGGCCTAGAGTGAGGATGTAATTGTTAAGATGAAATAAAACTCAAAAAAACCTGTTATTCTCTCTTTTATGAAAAGAATCATAGACTTACAAAATGGTTAAGGTTGAAAAGGACCCTAAGATCATCTAGTTCCAGCCCCTCTGCCATGAGGGTTGGAACATTACATTAGTATTCTTAGTAGGCTTACAAGCCAGAAATAGGTACAAAAAGCACATGGGCCTGATTCTGCTGCCTGCGTCAGGTGGTCCTACTTGTACCTTCTTGGAGTAGGTTCAAATGAGGAGCTCTCTTGCCATGATATTTTACTCCCATGCTAAGAGTTTGTCTTAATTAAAATGTGGGTAAAGCGTATAAAGCAATGGGCGACGAAGAGAAGGAAATGCATTAAGTTTATGCCTTAATGCAAATATCCTAATTCAGAATTTCAGTGTTATAGCCACAGTGGGATTTAAGTCTACATGACAAGTGGCAGGGTCCTCAGCTCTTATTTTTATGAACCTGTTTGTTAAAGGCTGTGCTCTGCCATGCTTCTTTAGCTGTTTCAGTGCAGCTGCATCTGTTGTCATTCCCAGAAAAGCAGGGTGACATAGATGTATCATTCAGGTCCCTGGAGAGCTCATTCAGACCCTTCAGAAGAAGAAAATCTTTGTAGAATTACAAAAAACTATTTCCAATCTCCATTAGGTAGTGAAGGCAGAAACACGTCTGTCCCTTAGCATCCCCTTTCTTGACATGGTTTAACATAACCATTGCTGCATATTGCCTCATTGATGTGTACATAGACAACCCTCTCTGAATGACAACTCACACCAGACATCTGACATCTTACTGGGATGAAAACATTTCAAGAATTGTTATTAATTTGAAGGTGGAATTTTGTGTTTGGACCACATGCATGGCTACATATATATTCAATTTGGCTTACATTTTTTCACATCCTTTTAAACAATCTGCCAGTAGGTAGTTCAGGACATGGATACAACAAAATAAAGTGTAGCATGCTGAATATAAATAGAATCTTCTCCATATATGTCTAGAATTTGCCTTATGAGTTACATGTAGAACTGCATGTCATTTAGTAAAAAGAATGGTATATTTTTAACGTGGATTTTCACAGTGGGTCCAATGGTGGCAAGAGGAACAGCAGTGTGAGAGTCTTTAATAACAATAAAGGCTTACTTCTTTCCCTATCCAATGAAGTCCATTATTCTCTAAGTGCATTCCCTTATTCTGCCTTTGCCTATTCTCCCTTACATGTGTGTCACTGCTGGAACAAGACCCAAAAAGCTATAGAGAATAATTGAAGAAACACTTTTCTTAATGTATTTTTTAAAAGAGCCATCATGTAAAAATGTTTTTACCTCTGTCAGCTCTCTTCACAAGCAGCATAATACAATTTACTTTCATTTTCTTAGCTGATTTGCACTGTCATGTGTTAAGCCTTACAGTAAATCAAATACTTTACCTTACTATCTGTAAGCAAAAGGCCTTCTTTTTATTTTAATGTCAATATATTTGGCTTATACAGTCCTTTTAAATGATTCACAGTATATATTAACAAACCTGTTGAACAGAAAATAATAATAAAACAAACCCAGTTTTCACTGATGAGAGTTACCAGCTGTTTTCAATTAAAATGAAACAATGAAGGGCTTTGAAAGATTTAAAACAAAAGGATTACCTAATTATCTGTATGTATATGAAATTATGCCATCAAGTTTGCATATGAAGCAAACAAAATTTCCATTTTCTGCTCATATGGAATTATGTAGATATTGCAATTTACCTTCTATTATTTTAGCAGGGGCTGAATTGGAGCCATCTGCAGTTCTACTATATAACAGAGAGAGATTGTGAGAGCTCTACTTTCACATCCCTTTGATGCAATAATGGATTCCTGTGATAGAAAAGATAAGAAAAAAGGAATGACTCTGAGAGGAAAGAGAAGATTGATTGGGGAATTTGGTTAACACTTGGATAAGCAATTTTACATTCTGGATTTTCAGTAATAGGCAGAACTGCTCAGAACAGCTCATCTGAGCCAAGGCTTTTGTTCAAAGTTTTAATAAAACAAAATGAAACAAAGCAAACTGTGAGTAGGTATCTGCAATAGAAGGTGAGGAAATTGAGGGGCCAGTTATCTCAACTGAAAGAAAGTTTATGCATCAGCATTGGTTAGTTCCCTAAAGAAGCCCTGCGGTTTTTTAACTTACACTGTGCATATAAAGTGGGTGAGGGAACATGAATGAAGTTAGGTCTTATATCTCTGTGTGTGCACTTCAAATGCAGTAGTACCATTCAGTTAAACCTGATGGTTGATTTACATTCCCAAATTGTGGCACTTTATTATTTGGAAAAAGAATACAGTTCTGAGCATAAGAATGAGGTGGCCCTGATGCAAATAGCTTTTTTGAAACAGTTTTCTTTGGTTTTCTTTTTTAATTACTATTTTTAAAGATAAAAATAAGGAATTTGTTGTAGTTGTAATTCGTAAGGAAGAAATTTTCCATAGTGGACATGTTAGCCGTTACAAAACGTCCATGTTCAGTCCCTGCCTAATTTGTCCCTCAGACAGAGTGGAGATAAGATCCTGCAAGCAGTTCTTGCTTTGAGAGGTTGTATCAAATTGTATATCTCTCTAGCAATGAAAATTTATTTATGAGGGTAAAACTCCATATTCCTTGGGGCTGGGAAAGGGATGCATTATACCCATTTAAATCTAACATAATTTTATTTGTGTATCTGAACTCCAGCAATTATTTGGTGTGCATAAAAGTCTCATACCTGTAGTCTGAGAGGAAGAGTGGAGATGGTATTGGTTTATGATAGCTACAAGCCATTTCTGTATCCTTCTGTGTCTTTGGCACCCAGTGAAACCAAATGACAATAGATGTCTTCTGAAGTTACTGCAACTCACAACATTGGACCAGCATGGCTTCCTGTTCAGGCCCTCAAATGACAGCCTAAGGGTGGTCTTCCTCACCAGCCCTGCTGGGGTGGTGAGTGGTGATGGACTCAAGCTATGCAGCTCAGGAACTTTAGGCTGAATTAAAACTTCCCTGAAGTTCTGATATTGTTACATGTTAGAAAAGTGCCCTTATGAAACAGTTACTTCACTTGGGATTTAAATCTATAGGTATCCTTTTTATGTAGATGCTTTGCTCCCCCTGCCTAGAATAAATGAAAGACAGAAGGGATTAAGGTCCCTTAGCTGCAGCATGGTGACAACATTTCTCAAGGCCAAGCTGAGAGATAGAATGAAAGGCAAAATAAGAAACCTGCATAATCAGGGGTATTGATAGAAGCTAGCAAGATTCACTGGTAGGCTTCCTTCTGTGTAGGATGTGATAAAACTGCACTTTTAAATCAGCAAGATACTCTCATAATAAATGTCCAATTTTTTTTTTTTTCTTCTCCTGTAGTTTAACTCTGGTGTTCAGGATGATCTCAAATAACATTCCTGCCAAAATTTATTTTAGAATATAGGGGGTTGTCATGTCACACACCTAGTTTAACTGGGAATAATTCAGAAGAGAAGATGTTCCAGCACATCCCCATGTGTGGTGAGCTGTTTGTCATTTGCTAGCAGAGTAGAGACCTGGAGATAAGTGGTTTAAATAGAGCATCCAATAGGTCTGAACCAAAGAGTTTCATAAATATTCAAGCAAATATTGCTTCCGTTGAAGCCTGTGGTAAAATCTGCCAAGTCCTGAGCTTCAACAAAATTGTACACTTCTGCTCAGTATGCACCTTACGATCTTAAACTTCAGATCGTCTATTGCCATTTTGTAAAATCTGAAAATTATTTAAAGGACTATTTTTATAAGACATAGTTGTCTGTAAAGAAAATATGATTGAATTTGCCATGAGTCCATATTAAATTAGGCAGAAGGAAAAAAAAATGGTGAGGGTTAATAGAGAAAGAGAATAGAGAAAGAATGAACGAGAAGATCATACAAGAACTGCAAATATTTAAATGGCTACAGAAAAAGGAATTATGTGTTGTTTATTTCTGAGGTGAAGGTATGAGGTCCTTTTCGACCCTAACTATTCAATAATTCTATATCCTTCGGTCAAAGCAAAGATGCTGCTAGGAAGAATTTTTGAACTTCAGATTTCTAAAGCATCTAGAATCCACAACTGTTTAATTCCTATCCCACTCCAGAGATGCTAGTGGGGAGAAACGTCTGCCAAGAGTGATCTCTGTGTTTGTACAATCTTCTTGTATATTGTTCTCTTAATATGGGATCTTCCTTGGAAGTGATTCATTAAGTGAATATTCAGTTACAATGAAGTGGCTCATCTGGTCTTTCAATTCACCGGCTATCTATATTTATATTCCTGATATTATTTAGTTTATTCTGTCAAAGAGCTACACCATTATTTTCTGTTGTTCCCTAAATATAGATGAGAAACAGATTTCTTGATACATTTAAATAAGGTAAGCAGCAGGACAAATTCAACTCGGAGTACATTGCCACATTAAATGGCTAAATTAGACTTTTGTAAGGAAATATGATTGAACTGATGTGGCTCTTGCTGTTTTTCTGGAAATATACAAACACAGAAGTGGGGGAGGAAGGGAGAAGAGAAACAAAATATATGGAGTCTTCAGACTGGAAAACAGCCCCTGTATGTGAGCTCAAATTCTCTTAAGGCACAGATTATTGAGCCTACCCTGTGGATTTTATAACTTAAGTAATATTATCTTTGGATGTGCCAGTCAAGACAAGGACTTGTAGGACTTGTAATGTAAACATGAGCTATCATTTTGCAAAGAATTGCATGTTCTGATCTTCAATTCTATGCAAACATCACCGTGCATTTGCAGATGTCTGAATGGCATTTGTTTGATGCACAGCATTTTTTAGAGAGTATAGCAACTGTTACTGGGGATAGTGAAATGAGGAGATGATGTCCAGTCTCTATTTACAGATTTTGTGGAAGTGTTCACCAAGTCAAGTAAAAACCTGAGTATACTTTCTATTGAAAAAAAAAACAAAAGGCAAATCCGCAAAACTAATGGTTTCTGTCATGAGTATTCTATTCTCAAAGTACTGATGTAAAGGACTGTCTAGATTAGTTTGACTTGAGAGGTTTTAAAAATAATTTAAAAAATGCTCTTTCATTTTGACAATGAACATGTGAGAGCAACTCTATACACTGTGAATGCTTGAGTCAGTGCAAATGAAATGTGATACAAGTACTTCTTTGTTTGAAAAGAATAATATTATCATTTTGGTAAGGGAAGCTCTTTCCTGGCTTCCTTTGTTACCAGTATCTAGGCCCTTCCCAGTAGTGTATCCATCAACAGGAGCTCTCAAAGAGACCTGGATTGGTGCCAGAAGTACAGTGTGCTCTGTGTTACTCTAATGCTGCCATCACAAGTAATATGTGTCATCATGTTTGGAAATCAGACCTGTCTACATGCAAACCCCAGTTTCCTTAATTGACTTAAGAAAATGGGACAGCTCTGTTTTTAGGTTTCCTTTTGAAGGAGGTGAATTACAGGCGTTTAAGTGCCTAGTTAATTTTAAAATTTCATTTCTTTTCTATTTTTTTACCTCTAACTTTTAAAGTTATGCTTCAGGAATGATTTGCAACTGGAGTCCTTTATTTAAGGAGTATTATGTTTACTAATTCATAAGCATTCACAGAAATTTCTGAGAAACACTTTCATTTTTGGATGTAATAACACTGTACAAATACTAATTGTTTTCACAAAAATGTAGTGTCTGACAGACATCATTATTAACTATATCCAGTGCTGGTAGATCTGTAAAATATTAATGGTTTGCAGTTACAACATCTACCTACACTGGGATTACTTTTTTGTACATTATCTTAAACCTAAACTATTGAAAGTTTAAGGCTTGTTCTAGCAGGGAGACAGCAAGGAAGTGGAGATTTTCACCTTTGTAATAACAGATTGACTAGAGTAAACAAATTTTGAAAACAGACTCTTAAGTAACTCATTAAAACTATTAACTAAGAAAAATCCAATCTGGTAAAATAACCCCTTCCAGCAGTCATAGCACAAGCAATGCTTTTATGTCCTTCTGCCGTAAGTAGTACTTATTTTGTGCCATTTTACATTGCTGTCATCCCTTGCAAGGGTAAAATCTCTCTGAGACTGGAAGACTAATTATGAATTACCAAATTGCTCAAATCAAACAACAACAAAAGGGAAGATAGCACAAGGCACCACAAAATAGTCATTTTTTTTACTACAGTAATGTGGCTAAAATGATTTTTGATGCTATAATATCACCATTGTCCATGGTGTACACTAGCAGTCAATTCCTGTCCTTTCTTAGCTCCAGGGCCTGGAGCTCTTTTTTACTCTAGGACATTCCACATAACATTTTCTCACATGTTGTCTTACAGAGCTTATGGTAACTAAAGGATTGGTTCAGATGGTTCTGTAAATAGCTAGGACACAAAAGGGACTCTCTGCTTTTAGATAAAAGCAGATCCTCTCCTTGATGATGAGCAACACTGAAATCTGATGAAAGGAAATTAGGGTAATTAGTACAACACAAGCTGAAGAGTATCTCTTGCCCCACAGCTTATCCACCATTTGTGTTGTGGCAGCACAGCTCCTCCAGCCTCCATCTGTTCCCCAGCTCAACCCTCCCTGAGCACCAGCAGCTCTAGTTCCCCTGTGTAGCTCCTGATGACAGATAACCTATGGCTTTCCAGTGGATGGGTTTTGCTTTGCCAAGCTCTTAGCTCCAGCAGCAGTGGAGTAATGTGGGTGAACAGCAAAGTCCTGCCTTTTTTAGTAGCTGGGTGTCTCTCTTAACAAAACTGTGTGAACCAGTAGGGTTTTTCCTTCTTAAACATGTTGACTAGTTGTGCTGCACTTCTCCTGTGTTGTCAGCTTATCCATTGGGCTAACTAAGCACCACTTGTGGGGCTGAATGCAGGTTTTCCTGAGGTGACTCTAGCTTGTTTCTGAGGCAAAAGTAATTTTTGAAGCCAGATGATCATTTGTATGTGGACAGAATACATTGACCTTACTGGCTTTAGGATTGTGTGCGTAGGATGATTATTACTGAGAATTTTTGAAGGAAGTGATAGTTATAACATCAATGCCTACTTATTTTTGTCCTAGTTACATCTCTTCCATGTGTTTTTGTGAAAGAGCCAGATTGTTTGAGGGTGCTTGAGCATTTTGTCTGAGGATGTGTGTTTGTTTTTTTGTGTAATGCTTAGATTCCAGATCCTTCAAAAAGATCCATGCTGAGCCTTGATTAGGCCATCTAAATTCTGTTAGGCCAGCTAGAAGATAAACTGAAGCATTTTTAAAGATCCTCTTTAAACACTTTGATCTGAGAAATTATTGTGGTATGTCTTGAGAGTAAATTAGCAAATAGGTATCTTCATATGATATACTTTAGAATGGGCAAGGTAGCC
Source organism: Forpus xanthops (assembly GCA_032466535.1). NCBI lineage: Eukaryota > Metazoa > Chordata > Aves > Psittaciformes > Psittacidae > Forpus > Forpus xanthops. The sequence goes on along the minus strand of JASSUY010010052.1, from coordinate 5,801 downwards.
TCAGTGAGGGCAGTCAATTAAATCTGAAGTTGGTCTTGGGTTTGATCTGCTGAAGACTTTGAGGGTGGCTTTCAGTAACAGTTTAGACCATGGTAGCACCCTCTTAAATTATATATCCATAACTCATGTTTATTTAATGAAGTGTGAAATGTACTTAGAAGCCACACCAAAATTAATTGCTTCTTATATAATAGCAAGGCTTATACAGTAGTAAAACAATTGGTTCTCTTGTCTGGGTTAATATTGTTCTAGTTTATAGAATAACAGAAGAAATTGTCTATTAAAAAAACAAACCAGACTTTGAAGAAAAATCACGTTCAGATAAATAAATATACAATCTGCGAAAATTATTTAAACTGCTCAAGTAGAAGAAAAATACTTAATCCACAAGAAAACAAAAACTGTGGAAAATATTTGAAGGTAGGGAGAATGTTAAAGAAGCAAATGGGAATGTTTGTTTTGTATGATACAAATTCAACTATAAATGCAAAGGCAGATCAATCTAGGCTAATAATAACAGCCATTTCCACCTAATTATTTAGGGAATGCAACTGGAAAGTAGGCACTGCTTAATACAAAGGCTGCTGTGGCTATTGTTAAATCATTTTTCTCCAGTTAAAGAATATTATTTTCTTGTAGGATGGAAAAAAAGGTGCATTTTCCGGTTCTGAATGACAACATGTATGCTCTTAGACATATTCCAGCCTGTACTTTTAAACACCTTAAAGAGAAATAGGGTTATTTGGAAGGTTTTAGGAAAGTGAATGCATACACTGATATCTAGCTAAATTCTAGCTGCTTATAAAAGGAGTAAAAAATATAGCCTAAATATGATTAATTTTATAGTGACATCAGGATATTTCTGGCAGACAAAATGGCTATTTCAGATAATAAGAAAGGACAAAACAAAATGTGTTGAAACTCATGCTGATAGCATAAGCTTTCAATTTGCAATATTTTTTTGAGAACTTTTAAAAGCCTTTGTGATAGGGTAAAAGAAATATGAGAACAAATTTTCTACTTCAGGTCTACAACTGTATGAAAAATAATAAATATTAGCAGACATAAAGGGGTCTTTAAGCGTGAAATACCTAAATGAAACAGTCAAATGTAAGATCATTGTGTGCTTTTGCAAACCCCTGCAAGGACGACTGCTAGTATAATGTAGCACAAAAAGACTAAGGCAAAACAGAGAAACGAAAGTCGAGAATCTATAAACATAGTGCATAAATATTTAAGAAGTTAAGATGCTTTCAAAGTCCTTTACAGAAAATGTTATTTGTTTCCCTGAAGCACTTTTTATTAGATGCTTTAAAATCCAACTGGCCTTCCAAAATATGAAAGAATAAGCAGAAAAAAATAAAGATCTGGTGGAAACTTTAGGGGAGTTAAGAAGTGAAGTCACAAACTTGCGAAGTGCCATTATTATTCATGGATGATAACTTCTTGGAGATGATCATCTCCTGATAAATATCACAGTTATCCAGATGAATAAAATTATTTGAGGAGGATGACTGACCTTTCTGTTAAGTAGGTCAGTGAGGAACTGAGTTTACACTGGTGGCTTCTTTAGTTTTGTGTGTATTGAAATGCTGAGCAGTAATGAGATGGGTAGAGTACAAAGGTGCTTTATGGTACTTTGTCCATTGACCATCTAGCCTTTCCACGCAGAGATAAGTATACACAGAATAACATATCCATTTATGATATCACTATGTTTCTATTGCTTCTGAAGATGAACTATGAAACATAATCAAATAGACTTACATTTTTTTATATAGCCTGAATTTCCTATCTAGACCAGATTTAAACAACATTGAAGGGAAAACTTCCATGTATTTTAACAATGTCAAAGCAGCAAGTTTAGCTACACCAGCTCTTTTCAGCCTTTCTCTGGAATATCTTTGGAAGAAGGGCCTCTGCACCCACAGATTTAAAAATATCATTTGCAGTTCAGTGATTCTCAGATAGGAAATTTACTGATGTATGTTTGTCAAGAAAAACCTTTGTATTATGGACTCCTGTGAGATATTTTGCTCTAGAAGCTGTGTCCAGGCAAGTCACATAATTGTTTTCAAACGATATCCATATAAGTGTATTGTTTAGTTATTTGTGCAATGGTAGCTTGCAGGGAAGAAAGCTAAGAGGAACCAAGGGTGTACCTCCATCTAAGCCTTGGGCTCCATCAGGCCTAACTGATTACAAATAATCTCACCTCTTGCTAAGACAGGTTTGACCTTGGTTCTTCACACTGCCAAAGATACACAAGAGCTTCCTATCAGGAAATTCTCTTCTCCACTATAAAGGGCTTTGAATACCTTGGTCAGAGGAACAATTTCAAAGGTTTTGGTAGTTGGATGGGGTGTTTAGTTTGAAAGGCATTGCCTGCCTTTCTGTGGATTTTCAGCGAACTAGTGAAGATGCGTGAGTTCCTTTGATCCCTCTAAGCAAAACCCCATCACAATCAAATAAAACCAAATAGATTCTACTTGCAAAGTATAATGGGCATTTCCTATGGTGCTTGGAAAAAAAAAAGGTTAAAAGTACAAAGAATATTGTTTCTTTTTTATGCTACTTTCTTCTCTTTCCTTGCTGGCAATGTATATCTTTTGATAAACCTGTAAAGCCTAGCACAAAGGCTAGCAGTTTTTAATGTGCTTTCTTTTCTATCTTGATGGAAAAGTCTTGTATTGATTTAAAGATCTGGAAGGAAGGAAATGGACTCCTATCTCAAGAAAGAACCAACTAAAACATACATCATTGCCATGCATTCTGTGCTCAATCTTGTCAAAAACTGAGTTCAGGGTATTCTAGAATAAAACCAGAAAAGGATCCACCAACAATGCTGTTATGTTTAGACACTCACTTTGAGTACTTCTGAAAGCTTATTTTAAAACTAGCTGTCTTAGCAGCAGCTTCTTAAAAATAATGTGTGCCTTTGTAAAACCAATTAGCTGAGTTAAGCTGAGGTTTTAAGCTTTTAAAAATCCCATTATCCCTTGAGTCAGATAAACCATGAAATCATGAATAAGTCAACAATTAAACTCATCTCTTGTTTCTTTGTTTCTTTCTTTCTTTCTTTAATGGGTAAAAGATGAGATATTTTTGAATCTTGTTTAAGCCAAGCGGTTTATTCCGAACAAGTGAAATGGATCTGACTTTGCCCTAGGCTTTTAGCTACCAAATCCATGTCCCTTTGGTCATTTCTATGCAACATATCAAATATATAGTGATTCCTTTTACTGTTACCACGTTTTCATGTGCTTTGTGCCACACAGAGAAGATTACATAGTTCTATGTCAAGTTATATAATCTTAATGAGAGGGTTGTAATAAGTTGGAAATATTCTGTGGAGTCTTTTAAGGTTTTAGTGTAATCATTACAGATAGTGATAATAAATAGCATAAAATTGCAAAAGGTGCCTTTTTCAGGCTGTATCTCTTTTCAAAACTGCTGGATCTCATTCCATGAGCGTTAAGTTGAATAGATGAAGGATTTTATAACCTATATAAGAAGAGGTTGATATCTATGCTGATTTTTAGAGAATCAAGTTGTTACTATTGCCTGAATTGACACAAGGACCAAAGGTATATGAGGAAGGTAGTAAGCACAGAACTTCCTTCTCCCTCACAAAGCCTGGAATTGGTTCAGCGTGATGTGATGTTTCAGTTGAAATGGCAGCAAGTGTGTTTCCCATTCCTCATTCAGAGAGGAATTGTAGACATTTACATTACAGAATGTTACAGACTGCTAGATCTTGATTTTCAATTCTTTGTGGCTGATTGAAAGCTCTCACATGCATTGCAGTGCTGCCTTAACTGTAGGAGAATAGACAGCTCCACAGTCATCTCTTCACAGGGAGAAGTGCCATTCTAAAATATGTTTTTGCATAATTTGAAAAAAATCTTTGGAGGCAGATTTTCAAATTAATCTGTCACAATAGCCAATTATGGTATTTGATATATTATTGTTGAAAGATTGCAGTGTTCTATGCTAGAAGCAGCATATTAAATCTATTAAGTAGGGTATTCCTTGATGATTATTTAAAGTTAATTAATCTGATGAACTATCAACAAATTAACTTCTCTTGTGTCCTGTCTTTTTACATGAGCCAGACGCATATCTTCCAGAAATAAAAACTCTGCCTACCAGGAGTATGACTTGAAGGTAGATTGATGGAAATATTGCATAAAGCATTTGCTGATGTCAAATGAAAGAAAAAAATAAAGAAAAAGAGAAAGAATGCACTGAGAAATCTTGAAATATAAAAATATTTATATGAAACATGTTCAATATTTGTCCAAACAATCCAATATTCAATGCAGGGTCAAATTCTGTCCTTGTATTTTCACATTAGCAAATTTTGAAAGTTTCTTATGGACAAAGTAGGTTGATGACTAAATAAAGAGATGCAACTGGCCAAACCCAGAAGCAACTATTCCCAGACTTACCTGACATGTAGGAAAAGAAACAATAATTACAAGCTAGTCTTTTCAAAAAGGTGCTGGTCTCCACCTCAGTGTTTTACTGTACTGGAACATTTGCTTTGGATAGTTTAAAACAAGCAGTATCTTCTGCTTTCTGCTGCCAAATACCAATTCATTTATTTCAGAAGAGCTTCAGACACTGTATTCCATGTGTTTGTCATCTCCACAGTTCACCTTTGTAATTCATTCAGCCTGCCCAGCCTTACTTAAGCTCAGAATGCAAGCCATGATTCACATATAGTGTGGTAAACCACATCCTCAAGCAGTGACAGCATAGAAAGCCTATTATACAGGTGCTTCATCACATCTGCTCTATTGTGTTCTGGGAGGAGAAAAAAATAATTCCTGTGATAGATTAAGCCTATCCCTATATGGGCTTCATAAATCAGTGCTACCAAAAGCAAGAGTGGCTCTGAATGTCTGCTGAGATCCAGGAGTGGCTGTAGTCCAGGAGATAATTTACAAAGACGGAGAAATGCCATTAATGGAAAAGAGAAAAGACCACTCTAGTGTAGGGTAATGCTTTAGTAACCTCTCATTGCTGTAGGATTCACTCACTCATTCCTTCATCATATTATTCCTTCAACAGCAAAAACAAAAGAAAACTCAAAGCATGCTCAGAGGAAGGGCTTGAAATTCAACTGGGAGAACTCACTGACTTTGGGGAGAAATCTCAAATAACTGTGAACCACTTAAAGGCACGTAGGAGGAAGAACATGATAAATTTTGTTAGAGAATTATAAGAGTATTATTGACCTTGGGCTTAAGGTTTTGATGAAGGTTTAGCAGTATTATTCTTTTATTGGAATTGTTTTGCCCAGTTTTATGAGTAAGTGTACCAGTCAACTCAACACCTGCAACAGGGAGGATGTAGCTTCCTACTCTTTATTAGTTCAATGCAAAAAGTGTATGTCATGGGTTCAGCAGCAGCAGTCATTCTTCCCCTTTAAGTAGTAGCTGGTGTAGTGCTGTGTTTTGGATTTTCGGCTTGGGAACAGAGCTGATAACACCAGTGTTTATAGTTGTGGCTTGGAGTGTTTAGGCTGGCCAAGGACTTTCAGAGTTTCATGCTCTGCCAGGGAGGAGGGGAGCAGGGAAGAAGCCGGGTGGAAGGAGAGAAAGGGCACCTGACCTGGGCTGACCAAAGAGGTATTCCATACCATAGCACGTCATGTCCAGGATGTAGAAATGGAGAGGGAGGGGGGAGACTCGAAAAGATGGTAGTGCAGGGAGGTGAGCACGGCATGACCGGGATTTGGTATGAGGTGATGGGGTGCACTGTGTAGTCGAGCTTGGTATCAGGTGATGGGGGGG